>JAQQAE010005450.1:0-17610 GCA_029823295.1 Pseudamia nigra | reverse complement strand
GATGTCAGAGACTGGTAGATGCTACAAGAAGCATCTCACTCAAGTTATTTCAGCCAAAGGGGGCAACACTAGCTATTTGGGGGTCGGGTGTCCTAACTTTTTCACACATTTTTGTTCATATCTTTTGTTTGATGAGTAAAACAACATTACTTTTGTTGTTAAATTACTATTAAATCATTTTCTTTTCCAGAAATAAATAAAAATAATATTGGACATTGATATGTGAACATTTCTTAATAAAGAGCTGACTATTTAGTGGGGTGTCCTAATTTTTTCACATGACTGTAGCTGTGGGCAGTTTAGAATGAACAGTTCACTTAACTCCTAGTGCATGATTCTGGTTGTGGGAGGAAGTGTAAGAACCCACACAGACACGTGCAAACTCCACACAGAAATATCTATAAATCTGTTATGATACCTCTTCTCATGAAATGATTGTGACTGTAATTTATTCTTGAAAGATAAAACTTGTATAATAGCAATAGCAAATTAAAACAAAACAAAACCAAATTATTCCAACTTTGTTATGTACTTTATGTATAATCACCATCTTTGGTCAGTCCTCAAGGTGTCATTAAAGCCAACAGAACCGTCAAAATCATCCTGACCTTGCTGGAATTATTTGTTCGGGAGTCTGTACTAAGGAATCCATGGTACAGACAATTGGTGGCCAACAGCAGCTGAAAAAACCGGTCTAATACAGGCCTAAAACCCAGAGTGTATGGACATGTTAAAATGAACCATCCATGTGGCATCTTGAGCTGAAATTGGAAATATGTATTCTAAGGAAATATAAGAATTAAATTATCTTGTTTAAAGTGGTGGACCCCTGAGGTCACAGGGGTCCTTTCGCCATCGGTTCCCTTCTGAAGACACAGTATTTTCACTTGAAGCCCGAGATGTTCTCCTCTGTCCGGGGTAATGTTCAGAGCTTAACTCATTCCCGACAATGACAAGAGCTTCCATCAGTCCGTGTTTTTGCAGTTATCATGTAGAGAACACCTCTGAACAGCTTCTGAAATAAATCGATGTCCTAAGAGGATCAGCTTTGTTTATTTTAACTAACCAATATTCAAGTGTGGCTATAAAAAGAATGATTGAAGCTAGAACAAAATGGATTTCTGTGACTGAAGGCTGAAGGTTTGCTCTTTTTTTCTCATATTCACTGTATTTCTGGTCTTCAAGGAACATTTTCTATACGTCATGAAATATGAGCAAAAATAATCAAAAACACTGGCAGGGAAAGAGCAGCAGCCTTGGTCCTCACCTCGTCATAGAGCAGGGGAATCAGGGGTTTCAGCTGCTGGAAGTCTCCATCTGTCCAGCAGGGGGCAGCACACACCACACACTCACTGCTGAGCCCATGAGCCCTCATCCTCCATCTGCACCAGAGCCTGCACCGCTCCTCACTTCACCAACCCACACTGCTCTCCATCAATGTTTCAAGATGGAGCTGCATCATGAAACACTTGTTTTTATGAAGTACGTCCCGGTTCCAAACGTCTCCACATTCTTGAAAGCGACTTAAACTTGTTAGAAGTCATTTTTAAACCAGACTCATTGCTTTCAAATCACACGGAGCCTGTGTCATTTGTGTGCACTGCTCTGTTATTGTTTTAGGAGAAAATCAATGTTTGCACACAGAGGGTGTTTTTAATGCAGCCTAGTGAGAAACAAATAAACACATTACATGATTCACTATTTAGCAAGCATTACATCAATGATAAATCTCAGCCAGTTTTCTAGATAGATCCTGTTTGCGTACCAAGTCAAGTAAACCATTACATTTATTTTTGTTGAAATGTTAGTTTAAAGGTAGCACATTTAGCCACAAGGGGGCGATGTAGTGTTTCAAAGTCAAGCCTGAAATGCAGTTCAACATCAAATTTTGTGTCAAGTTTGTTAAAGTAATGAATTTCACATCCCCAGTCTTTTCCTTTACATATTTCCATGCATTCGAGTTTTTTCCCCCATGTATATTACTGGAACATGAAGGGAAATTCAGATTTAAAGGTCACATATTTTAACACTTAGATGCTTATACTGTATATGATTTTCTTTTGGTCACCAGGAGTCAGTGAAGGAGTGAAAGTGATTGGAATCAGATTCTGACACAAGGTTACTGTAAACACAGAATAATTTGAGACTTGACTTGACAATAATTGGTTATGACATGTCCGAGGTCAAAATCCTTATTATTATTATTATTTTTTGTCCATCTCGTTGTGAAGACTGGAAGCACTGAGTCACTTCAAATTTTCACAGCTTTTATCTGACATGACAGAGTTTAAATTAACCTCAAAGCCCAATAGGGAATGCATTTTCACAATATGTGACTTTTTAATATACAGTACCTCCACGATCATGCAGCCTGTGTGCGTTCTGGACTTTTTGTGTCCTCAGGCAGCAGATGTCCTGTTTAGCTGGTATCTGCTGTAAAACGGAGGTGACTGACCTCTGTGGCAAGGTTGATGTGAACAAATATGTAATTGGTGAAATCTGTTTGCTTTTCTATTTGCAGCACATAGGAGCCACCAGGTTCATTAAGTAACCGTTAACCTGATGGTCCAACGTGGTGCATACTGTACAGTTTGTATTGTGACCCTGATGCCTGTGGGTGCAGTGTGGTCAATTATTTGGAAAGTTCAAAGGCTGCATGTCTTAATACTTAAACATCTGTCTATGGCACGTAACTCAACAAATGCCCCTCGTGTACTTTCTTTTGTCTGTTACCTTTAGGGTTTCGCCACAGCAAATCATCACGTCCAATGCAAAAACTACTTTTTCTCCCCAGCTTTTTAAATTTCACTTAACAAAATAATCTATTTCCACTGCCAGAGTCAGCCTTTGTCTTTGTTTTCATTAACTGTAAACATTCAGTCTCCTCACTGCTCCAGTTTGTCACTTTAGGAGAAACTTTATGAATCTCTTTTATCTTTACTGGGACCTGCTCTTTTAACTTTAAAGGTATATTCATTCTCTGCACTAGGAATTCTAGTGAATACGAGCAATGGTCAAGAGTTTGATCTACATTTCACCATAAATGGCAGTGTTAGGGGACACTTCACGGGGCCATTTCAAAGGTGATCTTAAGCGAATCCTAGGAGCTGATGGAGGAAGAAAGATAAAGTTGTGTAAATGTGAGAACAAAGTGTAACTCTTTACAAAGTCTGAGCAAAATGTTCCCATTTTGCTCAGACTTTATATCACATGTTGCTATTCCAACCACAAGCTCGGATTTGAAAGAGACGGGAGATGCTTCTTATTTCTCTTAAACGTAATCCGTGGTCCTCAGTGTGCATTTTAAGAAAATGAGAAGTCCTTCACGATGGTCCCCACATGATGATCGAGCATTGAGGTGACAAGGAACAACCAAGGATGCTGCAAATACGGGAATTGAGAAGCACCATGAGATTTGCTTCTATCCAGAAACTTGCAGCATATTTGCCTAAGGAGGCAAATCTACCATCAGGTTCTAACGCTCCTCATCCCTCAAGTGATTCCCTCACTTGTCAAGGTCAGGATTTTTGGCCTAGACAACATCAAAGCATGTGAGTCTGGGAGTTTTCCTGAACAGAAGACAAACCGGAGGTGGGAGTTGGCTGAGATCATGTTTGGCATCGGATGCCCACGCCATACTTCCAGTGTTTGGGATTACTGGTGGACAACCCAGATTGCAATTGCAGCCATCGTGCCGTCCCTCCCTCTGTTCCTCCATCATCATCAACAGATTCCACACTGTGTGCGAGGCTACAGTCAGACCCAGCTGCTGAGCATGTGACCAGCCCACTGACAAAGACTGAGGCAAGACACACAAAAGGACTTCTCTCTTTTCTTTTCTGAACTGCCTTCTAGCTTTTCCTTTATGTTTTTGTGTAACTGAAACCCTTTCATGTCTGGAAAACATGTTATAAGGACATGCACTGGGGCAAAGGTGTAGGGGTGGTTCAACAACTGGAGGGGGGGCATTTTTACACTGGGTTCTTGTGGAATTTTAGACTTGATTTACTGATGAAATGTTAATTAGCTGATTACTGTTTTTTTAATGAAGGAAACTACATTTTAAAAAGGTAAGAAAATAAATAGAATGCTTTAAAAATATCAAAAAATAAGCAACAAATTGAACAAAGTATGAGCAAAAATAATCCAGAAAATAGTTATAAATCAATGATCTAAACAGCTAAATTATTAAAAAGCGAGCATGGTATAAAGGAAATGATGAAAAAAGAATGCAGTAAGAGGCAAAATGGAGAGAAATGAACAATATAAGCAACTAAATAGTGAAAATGAATGACATTATCCAAGAAATGGGCAAAAATGTACAATATCATTATAGAAAAAGTTAACAAAATAACCTAGAAATTGGACAAAACAAGCAACAATATTTAGAAAATATAATGGAGAAATTAGTAAAGAAAATGAATAAACTGAATTAACAAAGTGATGGAGAAATTTCAAAAACTAACCAAGGCGTGTGGTTTTTCTTCCATCGACTGGACTGGAAATTTGGTTGAAGATGTTTCGCCACCCGTCCGGGAAGCTTCTTCAGTTGTGAAGAATTGAAGAATTTCCAGTCCAGTCCATGGAAGAAAAACCACACGCCTTGAATACTATGACCTGGATGACTGAGAATCTTCACAGACATCTTCAAAAACTAACGAAGTTAGATACAAATTGTTCAAAAATGAACAAAATAAGCAACAAGATGAGCATAAATAATCAAGGAAATGAACAGCAATGAACAAGACAATTGATAAAATCAACAAAATGAAAAAGAATTGACATAAACGAATACTCAGGACAATGAGCAAAAATGAATATGAGCTACAAAATGGACAAAAATGAAGGAGCTGAACGAAGATTCTGCTGGAGCTGCTGGTTTGTGTTTCATGAGATTGTGCTCACACTGGTTCGGGACAGGGATGAGTTTTTTTCCACAGATGATGGTCCGTGTGGCTTCCTGTGCAATCCGGTAATGTTCTCCATGTCACAGAGTTCCTGACCCTGTGTTCCCTGCTCCATCCATATTTTTACCAGGATCTTTTCTGTAAACACGGCCTTTGTAAATATTTACATTATCCGGCATAAAAATCCAACGGGACGCCTTTCTCTGGCTTCTGACACAGATGGAGATTTCATGTTTGCATCATTTTGTTCATTTGAGCTATTATTTAGTTTGTTGCTTAGTTTATTTTGTCAATTTTTGCTCCTGCTGTGACAGCAAAGTAGTAACATTTTTTACTCATTTTAAATCATTTTGTGAATTTTATTTGTTCATTTTTTTGTTCATGTCCTTGATTATTGTAGTTTTAGTTTAGTTTGCTCCTAGTTTTGTTCATCCATGTTTATTTTGTGTATTTTTGTTCACATTTTATTAATTATTTTGTTCATATTTTGTTCATGTTTTTTCATTTTATTGCTTATTTTGTTAATTTTTGTTCATTTTGTGGATACTTTTGTTCAATTTTGTTCTTGTTCTTAAATATTTTCTTCAGATTTTCTTCACCTTTGTTCGTTTTAGCTCATTTTCTTTTCTTTCTTTCATTTTTAGTTCATATTTAGTTCAGTTTTGTTAATTTCCTTCTTTATTTTGCTCAGCTATGCTTATTTATGGTCACTTTGTTCCTTATTTTGTTCATTCTTGTTTATTTTGGGGTTTTTTGGTTTTGTTTTGTAAAGTGGCTTTTTATTGTGGCCAGTTTAAGGCAATAATCATGCTCTCTAGGTGATTGGATTATCTCGGCAAAAGAGAAGTGCTCACTAACACAGATTTAGACAAATTTGTGAACAATATTTGAGAGAAATGGACCTTTTGCGTACATAGAAAAAGTCGTCTATCTCTGAGTTCAGCTCATGAATAATAAATAATAAAAGTGTTGCGTTTATATTTTTGTTCATTATATAACTGATGTTTTTGTATACGGAGTAATGTCACGTGACAGTTGCTTAGATTCAGAGCAATAGCAGCAGGAAAATGTGGTGGGCTGAATAAAATGTGTGTCTGAGTGTTTAGTGCGAGATTGTGACAAATCTCTAGATAGTTGCAGCTTGTTTACATGTCGTCCAGGAGACCCCATGGGAGCCCGCTGCACTAAAAGCACACTAATTTTAGCTCACACATATTTCCATTTCCTTAGATGTAACAGTGAAGCCTCTTTGGGTTTAATGTCATCATTAGCTTATTTAATGCCGTAGACAGAAGGACAGACAGATAAAAAATAAAATCAACAAAATAAGCAACAAACTGAATAAAATATGAACAAAATAATCGAGAAAGAAATGATGAAATTGATTATATAAATAACAAAATAGGTCAAAACGGGCAAAGGTGTGAAGAAAATGATCAAAAATGTATAAAATGCAATTAACCATTACGCACATAAAATAGTTAAAATGAATGAAATAATCAAAGAAGTGAGCAAAAGTGTACAACATCCTTGTGGAAATTACCAAAAATTAACAAAATAAGAAGGAAAAATAATAAACAACAAAATGAAGTGAAAAATCAATACATTGTAGCACATATGTGTGATCAAATAATAACAAAAATAAACAAAATAAGAAAAAATGAGCATAATAAGCACAAATCAACAAGAGTATCGTAAAATAACATAAGTGATATATAACAATATACCTGACCATGCAACTGCTTCATTTTTTTTATTCATGTTGTCGCTTATTTTGTTAATTCTTGTTTGTTTTGTGGATTTTTTTTGTTCTTATTTTGTTCTTTTTCTTAGATATTATGCAGAGTTTTGGTCAGCTTTGTTCATATTTGGTCATTTTGTTGTTTATTGGCTTCGTTTTTGTTCATTTTGTGTATTTTTTGGTTCATATTTTGTTCTAACACTAGATGCAGCAAAAATAACCACATCATTTCAATTATTTGTCAAAAAGCTTTGAATAAGGAATAAATAAAGCACATATGATGTGCTTCATTAATGTAGTGGTATTTTATGACTGATTATCATTTATTTGACGCAGACATCATAAGAGCAACATTTTTATGGGTCTTTACTGTTGTGACAAAATGAATGCATGTGATTTATTTTATGTATGCACTTGAATGAACTTGATATTATATACACTGCCATGGGTTACCATGGCAACGCTGCACTGTTGTTGCCTTTGATCCTTTGATACATAATGTACACATATTTAGTATGTATATTGGGAGGATCAAAGGAACTTGTCCCTTGTTGTGAGGGTTGTGTCAGGAAGGGCATCCGATGTAAAAAAAAACCAATGCCAGATCAAACATGCAAATCATTGGTATTTCGCTGTGGCGACTCCTGAGGGGAGCAGCCGAAAGGAGAAGATTTTGTTCATTTTCTTGATTACTCGCCTTAATATTTGTGCAGTTTTAATCATTTTCTTGCTCGAAAACAAAATATTAAATGAACTACAACAAAATGAAAAAACATTAGCAATGCAGTGAAGTAAATCAAGAAAATTTAAAAAATGTAGTGAATAAAAATTGATCACAAATAGGATGACTGAACAAAAAAATACAATGAATTAACCTAAGTGATATATAGGCTAACAATACAGCTGAAGAAAATGAATACAAAATCAACAAAATAAGCAACAAAATGAACAATGACTGATACAGAAGTGAAGAAAGTTAACAGAAATGAACCAAGTAACCAATGGAATTGAAGAAAAATGAACAAAGTGCATTACATTGTAACGTTCCACATTATGTAAACATTTTTTAAAATGTGATACATTTTACTCTTACTCAAGTACTTTTCTGAGTACTTCTGCTTCATCTTGAGTCATTTCAATCGTAAAGTAACAATGTTACTCGACCCCACAAGGAACCAGTGCTATTGCTCACTATACGTCCTCACTCCTCTCCTTGTTGACGTGTCTTTACGTCATGACGCAGCTCCAGGAGGAGGCCTGAAGGTGTGGCCTGGGGCGTTAAGGCGGCAACGTGTCAAATCCACTGACTCATCACCACCTGATCAGCGCAGATAGTCACGTCGCGCTCGTCCTCCTCGTCGCGTCCTGTGGCCCCGCCCACTCCCGCCATTGCTCCTCCCCCCACAGGATGAACAGTGTGTGGGTTATTCACTTTCACGTACAGGCACGTAAACAGAGCCTGATACCCACGGCGTGGGGGAAGGGATTCTGTTCGAGCTTAACCAGGTGGGGTCTGTTCCTCCAGGTAACGCCTCACTGCCCTGTGGTTAACTGGTGTGTGTGTTGAGGGGAAGGGGCGTAATTCAGAAAACGAGTTAAAATAAGCAAAAATAATTAAGAAACTGAACCAATATGAACGAAATAATGAAGATAATGTGCAAAAATGGACAAAATTGTCGAGAAAAGGAATATAATTGTACAAAGTAATCAGGAAAAGGAGTAAAAATGAGCAACATAACCAAGAAAATGAATAAAAATGACATAACTGAATGAGTGAAAATGAGCAAAAATAATCAAGACAATTAAATTAAACCATATAATAAATGAAATAAACAGAGCAAATAGTGTTGAATAAAATAAGCAAGTCCTTCAACAAAACTAAGAACATGAATAAAATGGGCGTCAACAAAATAAATAAGCTTAAGGCAAAACTGAACAAAATAATCCAGAAAATGCATGAAATGATTAGAAAAACCGACAATAATACTTAAAAACTAAATTAACTGCATAACCAATGAACACAAATTGTCTGTATAATTATCTATATTAACAAAACTAGTCAATAAATAGAATAAAGACAAGACAATGAAGGAAAAATAAGCAAATTAATCAAAGAAAGTCACACAACACTGAGCTAAATAAAAAAATATATATCAGGAAAATAAAGTTTCACAAAAACAAGTCAAATAATCTAAAAAAGGAAGAAAAAACTCAACAACATGAGCAAAATGAAAAAAAATAAAATAAAAATGATACATTTTTAACATCATACGTCATGTAGTTTCTTAAAGGGTTCAGAAATTTTTGCGCCTCTAGACACATTTGTTTTTTTCTTTCAGTCCAATTATGGCTCTTTGTATTGTAAAAGTTGCGGGCTGCAACATTTAGTTATGAATAAAGAAATGATAACCTGGAGCATTATTTACAGGTTTGGAGACAGCGATTACAGGCCTGCACAGATGGGTTTTGAACGATAACCTTTATTCTTTTACTTCATAGACACATGAATCAGTGTGAGTGTGAGAAAAATCCAAAACGCAGTAGTTTTAATGGGCTTTAATGGCAGTTGATCTTTAAATAATAACACAAAAAGTAATAATTGTATTGAAATGTTGTTGCTAATCACTGACCTATCCAAGATGCTAATAATTCCTCCAAGAGAAATCCACTTTGCATTCTGATTTTTAAAAATATTTCAATTTTTTAAAAATGCAATTTTGTCATACCGTCACAAACACTGGCAAATAAAGGGTTAACAATAATTATATATTTAGTATTTATGATTGGGGAAGAATTTAATTGAGAGATTTATGTAAAAAACTTACCTCTACTATTTTTTATGGCATTTTTTGAAGAGGACACTTTTGTTCCTTAATGATAACAATGTAACACTTTTCTTAGCAGGGCATAAGGGTTGAATAGTTTTAGATAATTTTCAAGAAATAATAAACTTAAAAAGTACTCTTTAAATACCAAAAATATTAGTACTGCCATGTATTAAAATAATGTAATATGTGGAAACATAGGTGCGAATTTAAAATCATTGAAAAGAACTGTATACTACTAAAATAATTCAGTTTTCGTACCGTTCCTTGGCCACATAACCATGTACTGAAATCGTTTTAAATCAGTCAGTACATATTTTAAAAGTGTTGACTTTAAAGATCCCCTATGTTAAGACTTAAATTTATACCTGCTCAGGTTATACTACATGTATCTATTAAGGTGTTAATACACCAGCCTGGCACCTTGGTTGCCTTGGATTATGATTGGTTGTGACTTGTGATGTCACAAAAATCCAAAATCGCTTGTTTTTTCTTGTGCCCATCTTGTTGTTGGGATTTCTACAAACTGGTAGCACTGAACACATTCATACTGTCACGACTTTTATTTTTCATCACAGTGTTTATGTCAACCTCGAAACCAAATAAAAATGGATTTTATAGTACGGAACCTTTAATGTAATATGTATTAATTGACATTGTTCTGCATGTTTACAGAAATAAGCCCTTACTTACTTATCCAATTTTGTTTTTTCTTGTTTATTTTTTTTGTTTTGTTGAGTTTTGTCCATTTTTACTCATTTTGTTCTTATGTGTTCTTTTTTCCATATTTTGTTCAATTTTGTTAGTTTCCATGATTATTTTCTGCAGGTTTTGTTCAGTGCTGTTCTTTTTCGCTCATTTTGTTGCTTATTTTGCTCATCCTTGCTTACTTTAGAGATTTTTTTGCTCATATTTATTCATTTACTTTCATATTTTGTTTATTTTTTTGGTCATTTTGTTGCTTATTTTATTCAATTGTCTGAATATGTTGCAATTTTTTTTTTCCATTCTTAAACTCTAGAGGTTCAAAATTCCCAGCAGGGTGAAAACAAAATTCCCGTAGATGTACACATAACGAAATAAATGTCCCGTACTTCTGTGAGCAATGATATCAGTAAAAATTAAATTGTCCGATTTTTATTAAAAAGTGTTGTAGCCGCCCACCTTTTATTAAAAAATACTTTTATTGGTTGAGCAGCAGGTCACTCCAAAGGTGACCTGATTCTGAACAAAACACTTATTTTATTTTATTGGGTAATAAAGTGTTGAATAGAGAGAATAAATAGAGAAGACCATGCCTTTCATTGAGAAAGTCCGTTGACACCCAGTCAGCACACTTTATAACGGGCTGTTTCCCTTTATAGCATCTTTTAAATAGCTTTTGTTAATTGTACTGAGAAGTGTTTTGTCTTCAGGCTGAACTGACCTTTGATTTACAGCTGTCTGATTGTAGGTTTATAGTACTGTACCTCATGTATGTGTGTGTGTGTGTGTGTGTGTGTGTGGGCGGGGGGGTGTGGGTGTGTGTGGGGGTGTGTGTGAGTTTGTTCTCACTGCAAAGTTAATAGGAAATTAGGCTGAGCTGTATCTAGGCCACTAACACTGTTGTTTATCGATTATTAACAGTTGGTCATCAGTCTGTCCCACACTCGACCCAGTATCACTGTGCTTAATTTTATGACCAACCTTACTCAAAACAAACAGTCAATCATTGATTAAAAACTGTTACGACTCACGGATTCGGGTAGGACATTTAGGTTGGACGAGTTAATCAGCTCCAAGTTTTCCATCATCACAAATGAATCTGTAACTTTTGAACATGTTGGCCTTCTTTGAAGGAGACAAAGAAAAATGACCTCAGCTTTGTCTAGCTCAACTCTCCCCAATTTTCTCTCACATTCACATCATGCTCAAACCCCTCGTTTTTGTTTTGGTTGAGCCCTTCCCAGCCCCCCTCTGTAATAATCCAAACAGCTGCTTCCTCTGTTTATTCATATGCTCTGTTGTTTCACTGTAGTTTGTCTAATTTAGCTGTGTTTAAGACCAATAAAAACAGATTCCACCTGTGACTCAGCAGGGGCTGTTTTCACAGTGTCCCCCCCATAAATCAGTCACAGAAGACAAGCTCCAGATCAAGCCAAAGAGAAGCAATAATCAGAGGAGTAAACTAACTACCGTAATTAAAGCCCCTTTTCTAAAAAAGTTGGGTCGTGGTGTAAAATATAAATACAAACAACATGTCATGATTCATAAAACATTAAAACCTCATATTCAAGAGAATAAATATATAAGCTGGGTCAGGGACACTCTGCAAGTATTCAGGAAAGTGGCATGTTCATCCATTCTTGTTTGTAATGCAACAAACTTTTTCACGTGACAAATCAGAGGTGCAGGCAGGCCAGTTTAGCACTCAGACTCTGTTACTACAGAGCCATGTTTTTTGAGTGCATGCAGAGTGTAATTTGGCATTGTTTTGCTGACATAAACAAGGTCTTCCCTGAAAAAAATATTGTCTACTTGGTAGCATATGTTGCTCCAAAAACTGTATATATTGGTCAGCATTAATGTTGCCTTCACAAATGTGCAGTTACCCATGCCATCTGCAGTAGTGCGCCCCATACCATTACAGATGCTGGCTTCTGAACTGAGCTAAGCATGATATATACTTACATTGTTAACACTCATTGCCAGTACAGTCTTTGACAGTGTGGTGAACCCTCTCTCGGGGATGTCCTTAACATAGTCAAGACAAAGAACATACTGTAACCAGAAAATGAAGAAAATAACAGACAAATGAATGTAAATTAAACAAAAGTTTTTAAAAGTGATCTTACATGAGCAACCAGTAACGAAAAGATTCAGCAAAATGAGCAGCATTAAACAATATGGTAAGCAAAATTACCAAAAGAATGAAAATAATAATCACAAAAATTAGGAAAACAGTGAGCACAGTTAACGAAATAATGAACAAATAACACATTTTGGCCCTGACCTTCTGTTTCAGACACATACACTAAGAGCTCCTTTCATATGCTCGTTCTGTAGGTTGGTGCATATAAAGTTTTCTCTAATTATAAAGCTGTTTCTGTACAGTTCAGTCTGGCAGGAAAAAGGCATTCCAGCCACACAATGGTTCAGCCGCTGCAAATAGAGCCAGAGCTGTAACATGAGTAGAAACTGCATCTAACTATTCCTTGTTTTAATTCCTAAGGAAAATATGTGAGGTCACAATGACAGGAATCTTGCTGCATGCCTTAAATCTGTATTTCACAGCTGGATTTGTGACTTTTATCAAGGTTTTATGATTGTGTAATAGACAGATATAACAAAACAATTTTACTCAAGTAGCAGAACGGTATAAGTAGAATTGCACCTAGACACAAACCCACACCGACGCACGGTATCTGTGCTCAAATCACATCCTGTTTATTGAAGATGTAAAAACCCTCCGTGATATCACCCACTGGTTTCTGAAGAGCCACTTGGATGCTCAAACAAGGAAACTCTGAGCATCACTTGTTCTCACTGATCCAAAAATGGATTTACATGTGAAGTTTGCCAGGGCTGAGGTAGATTAAATGAAATGGGGAAACCTAAATCAAACACATCTGTCAATTAAAGCATTTATGTCCTTAATTATGCTCAAATATCCACCTCTGGCTCATTTAAACAACTTAAATTCACCCATACAGTCATTTGAACACTTTTGGATTTAGCTCATAGTGGACACTGACGCTATTGCAGTAATTGAGTCTACCTATTTAATGTTCAACCAGTTGGCATGCAGGCACTCTTTAAATGTAAAAAGTGATAAAATGTGTAAAACTGAAGAGTTATGTCAATAAGTGTAAATTAATCAAATTAATTAAAATGAACAAAACAAACACGGTAATCAGTAAGGAGAAGAGAAACAACAAATAATCAATTAAAATGCAAAAAAGAACCAACAAGATGAAGAAATGATAAGCAGAATAATCAAGAAAACTTGAAATGTACAAAATGAACAAAAAGTAGATGGTATATTTAAGAAAATTAACAAATAATGGAAAATTGACATAAATAAAATTAGCAAAACAAACAATGAAAATGGAAGATGAAGAAACTGTCAACAAAGTGAACAGAGAAAATGAAAAAATGAGCAAAGAAATGTAGAAAATATACAAAGCTGAGCAAAAATAACCAAAAAAAAATCAATAAAATTGATTCAAGAAAACTAAAAAAAAACAAAATAGATGAAAAATGGACAAAATAACAACAAAAAAATACAAATCCACAAAATAAAAAAGATAAGCAAAAATCAAGAAATGACAAAAGTTAATAAATTAATCACGAAAATGAACAAAATAACAGAGACAATTATAAAATTAGCAAAAAATCTAGAAAATGTACAAAACTGAGCAAAAATAAGCAAATAAAATAAAAGAATTTATAAGAATTCGTGCAATTATCAAGAAAATGAACAATCACTGAAAAGAATGACTAAAGAAATTTACAAGATAATCAAGCAAAATGAAAGGAAAAACACAGTTACAAACACACTTACAAAAACTGACTCAAACGCATGAGATTTGACTCACTTTTGGATTCTGACCCTGGCGGACACTAATGGTACTGCAGTTTTTGACACTTCATATTTGACTCCACAGTCAGTCATAGAATTTGTTGCTTTCAACCCCCCATCTCTCACCCCCATGATAATATTGTTTGTTCTCCTGTCATGCATGTTCACCTTGTCTAACTGAAGACATTAGTTCTGCGATGGAGGACCTGATGTCCTCTGAGCAGCTCTGAGAGGATGAGCTCAAGTCCACTCAATTATCTCATTTTCTTATGCAACACTGACTCAAACGCAAGTTGACGCCTGCGGAACTATTATGTTAAACACCGGAGTGTTTCACGACATTACAATCAAAACAAAAAGAAAATAGAACATCAAGAGAAGTTGGAATACAAGAAAAAATAAAGGAAATAAGCAACAAAGTGAACAAATATGATTAAATTTAGCTACACAATAAGGCAAAAATGAGCGAGATATAAAGGAAATGAGCAAAATTATCACACAGTTGAATATAAATGAAGAAAATAATCAACAAAATATGACACAAAATGAACAAAAATGAACACCATACAAAAATAAACTAAAATAAGCAACAAAATGAAAAAAATGCAGCAAAATTATCAAAAAATATTTAATATGTACTTAATAATATATAACATATAAATTATTGAATAATATAGTTAAAATATCTATGATTTAAAATGAATATAAATTAATCAAATGCGCAACAGTGTGAACAAAAATGAATAAAATATGGCACAAAATAATATGAACAACATAAAAAATAAAATGAAATAAAAAATAAGCAAAAAATGAAAGCATAATGAACACATATGGACCAAATAATCAAACAATTAATATAAATTAATAAAATAAGCCACAAAATAAAGAAAAATAAACAAAAACTGCAATATGAACAATATAATATGCAACAAGCCATGCAATGAAATGAACAAAAATTAGCAAAATTAACAACAAAATGAAAGCAAATTTTTAAAAAATGCAAGAAGATGAGCAACATTTTTCAAAATAATCTAAACAAACAATAGACAAAACAATACAATTATGTTGAAATTATGTATTTTAAAAAATTGAAATACATAAATTATCGGGTGGGGGGCAGCAAACCATGGCATCATGAATGTAAACTGCTATGTAGGGGTATTTGTAGCAATAAATATACATGTTGGGAATGATGAGGGAGATACCCCCCCCCGCCCCCCAATCCCTCTGAAGTCAGTTTGTATATGACCGATTGAATCATGTTGGTGAGTACAGACACATTTAAAGGCATCAGTTTGACGCTGTTCGTAGAAGTGTTTTGAGCCTCTGTGGTCAGAGCTTTAATTATTACACAGCCTCTTTGTGTCTGTGTGAAAACATCAGCTGACTCCTCGGACCGATAAAGAGGATTTACTGCAGCCTCTTCTTTAAGGGAAATGGTCAAAGGGCAGATAACGACCCAGATGCCAAAGACAATGCCACTGACCACTGATCACTGTTTCCAAAACAGTTGAACCATCGGGTGAAATCTAAATAAAAAGGGGATGAGATGATTCGCAAAATATTCAAATCCAACCTCCACTTAGGCAGTTTCTCTTCATAGTGGGATACAACAATAAAAACAGATGATAAAGTTAGACAAGTGGTCAGTTTTAATGTTATTTTATAATTAGTTCAACAGTTATTCACAAAACATCATGTTTCCATGATGACGTATTTCTTCTGGATCAAACTTTGTAAATTTTGAACATGGATTTACATCCGTGGACACATGTTACATGTCTATAGTTTTACTTTTTTAACCATACAGTAGTTATTTTTCCTCAACCCCTGTAAGTAGAAGCATTCTGGATCACTATATCCAGAATACTGTCCATATCTGGATCAAACATTGTGGTTTGATAGAATCTATTATGGTGTTATCCTATGTCTTATGGTATTACAAGGACAAATGTTGAATTTGTCTTTATCTCACAATGGTGAAGAATCCTTTAAAAATCTACTGAATCCAGATGATGATTCAGATCACTCCCAGAATCTAAATGATTTGTCCTTATACCATTTCTGATCTGTCCTGAAAATTTCATCCATATCCATTAATAACTTTTTGTGTTATGTAATGAACAATCAGATAAAAATAACCTGGCACTCTTTAAAAGCAGTTTCATAGGGGGATTAATTGTTGTTGCTCTAAACTGCATATTTTACCACTTTGTTTTTAGATTGTCAATCATATTTTTTTTCCACTTTCCTGAGTGTTTTGTTCATTTTTACTTGTTTTCTTGATTATTTTGTTTACATTGTGCATTTTCTTTGGGAGATTGTTCATTTGTGTTAATTTTTTCATACTTTTTGTGCATTTTGTGGATTGTATTGTTCATTTTATCAATTTTCTTAAATATTTTGTTCATTTTCATATATTTTCTTTATTTTTTTGTTAATTTTTCTTTATTTTCTTGATTGTTTTGTTACTTTTTGTCTATTTTCTTGATTATTTTTGTTAATTTTTTCCATTTTCTTGATAATTTGTTCACTTTTGTCCATTTTTTTGACTACGCTGCTTATTTTTATTTGTGCTATGCTTGAATAAAACCGTCAGTTTTTATTCATTTTTGTTTTCCTCAAGTAGTTGTTTTCGTTTGCAGATAAAAATAACTTACCGTTTTAAATGAAATGAGTATGCTCTGAAAAGCTCTGTTAAAATGTGGTCTTTCAAACAACAATTAAGCAAAAAACCTGAAAAAAAAAACTAAATTCATAAGGGGACTATTAAGTTTGACCTCAACTGTAAGTTAGAAAGAAAGAGATTTTTATAATTTGTGACTTCCAGCAGTACAAAGAGCCACAGGAGGAGAGAGGGGCCAGAGAGCCACAGGGTGCCCTTCCCAGAGGGTAGTTTAACCTTTGACCCCTGCACACAGCTCGCAGGACAAACAAACAGTCTTAGCCAAGGCTTTATTGTTTAATGATGACCTCTCCATATATCTGTATCAATCACTCAGCCTTGTGAGTCACTTAGTAACAAACTTATCAATGTGAATAGAACCGGACCGTCTTATCACAGCGACCCCTGCAATTGGACGAGATAACGTTAATGAATCCAGGTTGAGCAGAGGAAAACTTCACTTGAGAATTGTGAGCTGATAAACACATTTTACAGCCACATCAAAACCACAAGGTTTGTTTGTCTGATGACCAGGACTGCATGTATGTAATAAATGTAGCTCTGTGTGCTGAGTACTAGTGAAAGGGCAAAGGGTCAAAATCCACTATCATCCCTAAACAATGGTGTCAATAATATATTTCAGTGAGATGGACTTTATTGATCTGCAAGGGAAATTCAGCTGCCCTTCAACTCAAAATACATACTTACATACAGTACTTTACTGATCAATCTTTCCCAAAGTTGATCACTGATGTGTGTAAATAGGAATAAAAAGTGAACTGTGGTTGCAAACAAATTATTCTAACTTCATGGGCAACAGCGTATATTTTATATAAATGCAGCTTGAGGGGGAGTGTATATTTTATAATGTCACAAGTTACAACCGATCACATGTGAGGTCCAAATTGGGG
>JAQQAE010005449.1:0-17611 GCA_029823295.1 Pseudamia nigra | reverse complement strand
GTATTTTGAGTTATTTTGAGGGAACAATAAATTTACACTGTTATATAAGCTGAACACTGACTACTTTTCATTGTGTCTGATATATATATGTGTATATATATATATATAAACTGGTTCTTTTTTCAACCGCTGTTTTAACAGAGCATTTCAAAGGTTGATACTTTAATATAGAAATGGCAACTTTTTTCATTTGCAAAGACAAAGAGAATTATTTTAGGCCAACCAAAAAATAACATCGGTCAATATTATTAAGCCCCAGAAGAACAGACCTTTTTTATTTGGGCATAGCAAAAAGCACTACTTTTTCACTGAGTAATGGTCTAAGTGTGTCAGCTGAAGCTAAAAATTAACACTTATTTTTGAGGCATCACTTGTATAAGCATCATGTCAAAACCAAAAGAATTGGGTTGAGAGCTGAGAAGAAGGATTGATGGACACAAAGCAGGAGAAGGATGTACAAAGTTATCAAAGCGTTCACAAGTATCCAGAACTGGAGGGAGGAGCATGGGAAACATGTGGAAAAGAATTCCATTTCCATAAGGGGGCTAATAATTTTGACTTCAACTGCACATGACTGCAGTCCAGTTGAACTTTTAGTTTTTCTGATTTCAAAATAAATGTACAAAAACTGTTTTAGTGTCTTCTTGTGCCTTCGATGATGTTTTCATCTTTTACATCTTTTTGCATTTTGCACATGTTTCATGTTTCTGTTTTTTTTTTTTTTTTTGCATGTTTCGTATCATTTTGTCTTTTTTTGCATTTTCCATGTCATTTTTGTTGTTTTGCATAATTTACTTCATCTTCCCTTTTGGCCTTTTTTGCATCGTTTTTAAATTTTTGCTTCTTTCCTGTCTCTTTGTTTTTTGGATCTTTTAGGCTGCATCGTCTTTTCTGTGACACTTTTTTGCTCCTTTTACATCAGTTTTGCCTTTTTGCATCTTTTACCAATTCAAACATGCACTCAGGACCAAAACTCAGCTTTTAAACTTGAATAAACATGATTTGTGGGTTAGGGTTAGGGTTATCAATACCCACAGATATGGATGTTTTTTTTAATCTCTGGCAGCATCTCTCAGGTTTAGGTGG
The DNA here is from genome assembly GCA_029823295.1 of Pseudamia nigra. NCBI lineage: Eukaryota > Metazoa > Chordata > Actinopteri > Kurtiformes > Apogonidae > Pseudamia > Pseudamia nigra. The sequence continues at coordinate 16,525 of JAQQAE010005449.1, read as the reverse complement.
TTTTCTCCCCTACCATGTTACAGATGATGCTGAGGCTCCTGGAATCAATGGCAAAGAACAACAAAGACTCTCTGTTAGACGATTCTGAGCAATTTTATCATTAGTAAACTGAGGAGGAAAATGGATTCTTCATAGATAGCTACTCCAGGAGTTAATAAAGGTATCTGTTGGATTGCATTTAAAGTAGTTTGGATGTTTGCTGGCTAAACAATGTAAGATCAGAATGCTAGAGGTAAGTGTGTGTCAGCCTTTTAGAACGCATTACTTATGATGATATACTAACACTGACTGTGAAAATCTATGCATAAGCTCATATTTTAGTAGATAATGTGATCAAAAACATTTTCATGGTAAATGTTAAATCATGATTTTATTCAAGGTTAAATGCTGATCCCTGGTCCTGAGTAAAACTGTTCACTAGTTTGCATTGTTGCACCTTTTACGATGAAATCAAGACCACAAATAACCACTTGGCGAGTGCTTATTTGGCAGCCCAGTTCCCTCCTGTTGGAAGCATTCTGCATCATCCTGAATATTGCCAGGCTCCAGATTTAATGCTGTGGTGTGATAGAACCTACAATGAGGATGTATCTTTTACCAATTTTGTAATTTTCTTGAATATTTTGTTCATTTATATTTACTTGACTGATAGGCTGCTGATTGTTTTGCTCATTTTTGCTTATCTTGTTAACATATTGCCAATTATTTTGCAGAGTTCTTTCATTGTTGTGATATTTTCTTTTCATTTGGTTAATTTTTTAATACAAATTGTTCATCATTTTTTGATGTGATTTGTTCATTTTATATTACTATGTTGTGTAATGCTATGTTATTTTGCTTTATATTTTTTATATTATTATCGCTTTATATTTTTGATCTCTTGTTAAACCCAGTTGTGTTCATTTTGCTGATTATTCTGTTCATTTGTGTTGTTGTTGCCGATACTTGCTGATTATTTTGCTTGTTGGATTCAGATCAAATGTTGTGTGGTAGAACTTACAGTGAATACACTGCATATCTGTACCATGTTGACTTCTAAAAAGTCAAATGCCCTGGAAAAGATTACGTTGTCCTGGAAAATTATGTTTTTTTTAAATTTTGGTTTTATTTTATTCATTTTTGTAACTTGCCTAATTATTTTGATAATTTTTCTTATTTTACTGCTTATTTTGTTGATTTTTTTGGTTTAAATTTTGGTGTTATTTTGTGCCTTTTATTATTTTGTGCCTTCATTATTCTGATAATTTTAGTGACTTTTTAGATCCCATACTTTTTTTCCCCCCAAAGAAGCACCTAGAGACAAAACTGTTGCCTTTCAGTTGAAGAGAGTTGGTCCATGAGTGTGATCATGGTATGTCAGGGGATGTATTGGTGTGTGGTGTAACAACTTGTCTGTCATAGCGTAGCAGCTGGAAATGTCCTGAAAAAGTCCTGGAAAATAATTTTTAAAAAAGTGGCAACCCTGATTCATGACATAAATAAAATTAATAAAAATGTAAAAAAAAAAAAGAAACCATGGTACCTATAAATGTATTGCCTTGCATTATATTATATTAGATTCATATTTTCCTCATGTTAATAGCTCCACCATGATGAGTTTTTAAAAGCTTGCCTGTAGAAGTGACAAGTCCTAACTTTTGGGAACTCAAGAGAAATTTGCAGCATTTAATTTCAAACCCATTCTTGCAATTTGATCTACCAGGAAGAATTTTGTTAAAGACAGGACCCAGACAGGCCACCACCCCCAAGTGAGCACCACCTATCACCATCATACCACCCTTCCAAAGAATTCAGGTTGAAATGGTTGCGGTACCACCCAGTACCACTATTTATTCCAATTACATCTCAGGACCCGTATGCACCATTAATCAGGCTGTCAGAGAGAGACAATCAGAATTGCACATTCCTATTTGGACGAGACTGATGGAGTGCTCTGCCACTGAACTATGCTGCCTGAATCAATCTCCCCTGGAGAATGTCAGGGAAGGTAGAGTGGTGGTACCTTATCTCTACAGATGCCACTCAGTGAGAACATCAAACGCACGCCTGGGAGGTTGTGCAACTGCCTGAGGGATGGCTGGCACGCTTGTCTCCGGTCAAAGCTGTTACCAACATGCAGAGCTGCACAATTAATTGATTCGCAATCATTAGTGCAATATCAGCCTGTGCAATTATAAATTAAATTAAGCACTAAAGTATCCATAAACATTCATTTCAGGAGGATTCACGGAGATCTGATTGTTAATTTCTTATATTTTCTTGATCGCTTTTCTCAAATTGGTTTACTTGGTCAACGTTTTGTTGAAAATGTTTTTAATTTATATTTATTTGGTTGATAGTTTGCTGATTGTTTTGCTTATTTTTTGTTTGTATTGTCAATTATTTTGCTCATTTTTCTTCATATTATTGACATATTGTGGATTATACTTAATTTTTCTCTTTGTTTATAATGCAACTCATTTTTGTAGATATTTTGCACTATTATGTACTATTTTGTTCAATTTTGCAGGTGTTTGTGTTAATATTTGCTGATTATTTGTGCTTCTTTTTGCTATTCATAGCAATGCAGGGCAGTGTGGATAGGAATAATATTAAGTGTAATTCATATATAATTAATTTGTTTTCCCACAATGAAAAATGTAAAAAACTTAAGTAAAAATTAATTAGCTAAAGTGTTTGAAATCAGTTTATTCTGCTGAATCCTGCGCAGGATGTGAGCTGGGGCAGTTCCGCTGTGGGACTGGCCGATGTATCCCAGGGGACTGGCACTGTGACGGAACATCAGACTGTGTGGATGACTCTGATGAACACGATTGTCGTGAGTTACTCATCCTAATGCCTCATACACTGAAGTGATGAATATCTGTTCTAAAGAACCCACTTTGACATCATAGAGGAAAAAGTTGTAGGAATTTCAAACAGATTAATAGTTGCACGTTGTAGATAAACAGACAAACATGTCCCAATGGACATTTGAGCTGTTTTTGTCATTCTATAACATGTTAAAATGTCTTCTGTTAAAAAGGCCAGTGTGAGTTTCTGCCCAATTATACTTTTACTTTAAGTACTCATATTATTTTAGAAAAGCTATTATGCTTTACAGATTTATCTTGCACACAATCTTAATCTGGAAAACAACTGACAGTGGTTATCAGATAAATGTAGTGAAGATATGAGTGCAATATTTTCCTCAAACTTAGTCCTCAAGCTCACCCCCATCAGAGCTGTCCTTAAGCAGATCTATCGTTTCATCAAAGTGTCATGCTTGGCTGTTAATTAAATGTGCTCTTCATGTAAAATCACAGCTCAGGTAACATGCGATAGCAGTCACTTCCAGTGTTTGAGCGATGGCGAGTGCATCCCTGATGTGTGGGTGTGTGATGATGAGGAAGACTGTGAAGATGGCTCAGATGAAAGGCAACACTGTCGTGAGTACATTCTACAAAATCTGCAAGTGTTCCAGGTAGCTGGTTGCATGGAAATTGTAATCAGCTGCATTCTGATCCACATTGTGCATACGTAAACAGTACTCCCTACCCCCTGCCTCCTGATTCGGGGAACTTCCTTTGAGAAAAAAATCCTACAATTTAACCACTTAGATGTAATGTTAAAAATGTAAATGTCAAAAATGTAATGTTAGTTAGTCCTTTACAAGCTCAATGTTTTCTGCTGCAGTGAGGTGCAGAGGCTGATGGGAAATACTGCTGTCACCTTTGAGCTAAATGATGAATTGTTCATTTCTTCGAGCAGTTTTGCTTCATGTTATTTGGAGTCTTACTTAAAATGGCTGAAATCATTATGAATGGACTACGGGTTGACCAGAAAGCAGCTATTGTTCCTTCATTAGTTCATATGCATGAAAATTTCCAAAACTTCCACTGTTCTTTACAATGTATTCCACAGCTTCCTAGTCCAGCACTATATGTCAGTTGTGTGTCTTTTGTAGATCATTTACAAATGATGTATTGTTTACTATGCTGTGTTGTTACATCCTTCTCTGCTCTTTCTCCAGCTGGTAGGACATGTACCAGTGGCCAGTTCCGCTGCAGCAACGGGGCCTGCATCCCAGGAGAATACCACTGTGACCATCTGGCTGACTGCTCGGATGGGTCCGATGAGAGAGACTGCCGTAAGTCTTCTCCAGGGTGGTTTCCTTTTTTTCTATCTTGGGCTCCTGTGGCATTTTAATCAATTTGTTAAGATTAAGAGGCTCGCTGACTGACAGAACGGGCTACAATATAGTTCTTGTTGTCAGAGGTTGATTGCAGATTCCTTGGTGGATTAGTCAAGCTGAAGTTCAGCTGCTATGCCATTATTATGCCGACATGGTAGACTCGTAGCACTGCACACTGTGGTAATCTCACAATTGTATAAAGAACGCTGTGGCAACTGCTGTTGTTATGGTGTGGGCGTTCTGTTCTTGTCTCTTATCCCAGCCACTCACAAAGCTTTTCACAATTTAAAGCTGAAAAGAACACAGTTGTCAGGACGAGTTGAATACAACATTCTGCCCTGAAGATAATTTAATCTTTCAGATTATCCTGAGTGTCCACAGCTGAGATGTGCCAATGGGGCCTGCTACAACCGGACTCAGCGATGTGACCATGTACTTGACTGTCGTGATGGCACTGATGAGGCAAATTGCAGTAAGAAACCTGTTTATTCTAGTGATAAACTGCAGAGGCCATGAACCTTCCTAATCAAGATAACACAGCCTTCATATGATGACCATATAATTATTTTTGTCTATTTCTGGTCTCTTTTTCAGCAAATTACTGCAATACAGGCCTGTTTCCATGTCATAATGGAGTTTGTGTTCCCCAACGTTATGTCTGTGACCATGATGATGACTGTGGAGACCGAAGTGATGAGCTTAATTGCAGTATGTGATCTCTGTTTCTCTACACTCTGTTTTTTAGACTTTAGATTGTATGACTCCTATGTTACTTGCATTGATGTACTGATAACTTTCACCGTTCTTCCCTTCACCTCCAGCATACCCAACATGTAGAGGCAACTACTTTACCTGCCCCAGTGGCCGCTGCATCCACCAAGTGTGGCTTTGTGATGGGGAGGATGACTGTGAAGACAACGCAGATGAAAAAGGCTGCGGTACAGATCTTTTAGTTGGAAGCACTAGCCAATAAATAAGTAGTGTATTTTTACTATTAGGAGCATTTGGCTGTTAAACAGCACTATATTGGTAACGGGTTCTCTGTCTGAACCTGATTCTTCTCCAGTCTCCATGGTTGGATTGGGCTAGTAAGACACATGCCTTTGCTCCTTTAAATGTTTTATTCAAATGCCTCTTTGTGGCACAAGATTGCACAGCCCCCCCAAAGGGCTTTAGAAATCCTCCACACGGCTGTGAAGAGTGTGTATTTTTAAAGGATGGGCTGCAGAAGCACTGTGAGCCCCCGAGTGACCCCCTCAAAGCTTCACTCCCCTGCATCGATTTAAAGTGACAGTCATTTCCCTGACAATTAAGTCCCAACTAAAGTACAGTATTTTTTTTAACATCACCAGTGCATTCCTGTGAAGATAAGGCTGCTTGTGTATAACACACACCTTTCACTCTGAAAACCTTTCTACACTCTACCTGGCTGGCATATAAAATGTTTCCTCCTCTTCATTCTTGAACAAACATAGATGATGATTCTGTTGGTTTGCCTACAGATAATGTGCCCCGTGAGTGTTACCCAGGAGAATGGCCCTGTCCATCATCTGGCCTGTGTATTCCCATGGACCATCTATGTGATGGGACAGTTCACTGCCCAGATGGAGAGGATGAAACAAACACTACTGCTGGACACAACTGCAGTTAGTATCATTTCATTTATTGTTCCCCTTTTCATATTTTAATATTAATTCATATATTGACTATTCTTGGGCTCTCTGTCCTGACAGGTATCTGGAGGTGTGCATCTCTGAGCTGTGAGCATCGTTGTCACACTTCACCAGATGGAGGAACCTGTTCCTGTCCTTCTGGATACATTATCAGCAACAACAGTCGCTCATGTGAAGGTACAGTGTTATCACACACAACATACAAACAAACAAATTAATTGGTATTGCTATTGGTCATTATATAGTTTTTTTATTTTTCCATCATGAAACAGGTCTGGAGGCTCTGAATATATGCTGTGGTGTTTTAATAGATAAACTATCAAAACACTACTCTGAGGAGAAACACACACACAGACACTCTTTATATAACTTAGCGACCACTAGAATCATCCTGGACCTTAGTAGGGTATCCTCAGCATGGTATCCATGGCAATGACAGAAAAGGGGTGCGGTCAGCAGTCACTAATGTTCATTTACCTTAAATTTAAATTAGTGTTTTTTCCTGCAGACTCTAATTTAGAGGAAACACACACACACACACGTGATGCAATGAACAATTTTTGATACTTTGAGCTGAAACTAAAATACAGTGATACCTCGGACAATGAGTTTAATCCGTTCCGGCGTCACGCTCGGTATCCAAATTTCTCATTATCCGAAGAGACTTTTTCCATAGGAATACATGTAAAACCAATTAATCCATTTCTGGACCCAGACAAACTCCCATATAAAGTATGTATTACACACCCCTCCGTGCACATTTATTCATTATTATTATTTGAAAAGGAAGTTATATTAATTATCTGAAACAGAATGCATGAAAACAGTTCTAAAAATGAATTCTTACCTTGGCTTATGACTTGGTAGTGTGTCACAAAATGAAACAAACCATGCGGTGTGGTTTTCATTTCTTGTTACAGACTTTGATGACTGCTCGATGTGGGGAGTGTGCGACCAGTTGTGTGAAGATCGGATCGGCTCCCATCGTTGCAGCTGCCATGAGGGCTACACTCTGGAGCAGCACAGATACTGCAGAGCTGACGTCTCATGTGAGCCCTCGTTCCCATGAGTTTGAACAGATTGTCTTACATTATGCTCACATTATGCTTTTAAATGTGTTAGTGATCCATCCAAATGGGACCCATTGGCATAGCTCCCTTTCCAGTTCATGAATCCCTGGTGTCTGCACTTTTTTCAGGTGCATTGTTGCATATTGAATGTTGTTTTAGTTAGTCTCTTGACTCTGTGGACCACAGCATGAGTTTTGAATGTCAGACTGACTGCTCTGCATTTAGTCTTAAACCGGTGCATGACTGTATTATGACAGTGGCTTAACAGTGACATGGCGTAGTAAGAATACCGATAGATAATGGATTACACATTTAGTCTCATGTGACTTACATGTGAGTTACAATCAGATCCATTAATAGAGGAAACACACAATGAACCTGATTTCTACTGTTTCATTTAATACTTCATGTTTTATTTTAAAATGGCTTTGCTTGCAGCTGGGGTCCCCTCTCTGCTCTTTTCTAATGGCAGAGACCTGCTAATAGGTGACATCCATGGAAACAGCCTGCGCACTTTGATTCAGTCACAGAACAGAGGAGTTGCAGTGGGAGTGGACTTCCATTATAATTTCCAAAAGATTTTCTGGACTGACACTATTCAAAACAAGGTATTTTCTCACCACAAACACTTTTTGTTTTAGTGCGTTTGTATTAATACCTCTTCCAAATGTGTTGGTTATGCCTGAGTAAAAAATAGTAATAAGAAAAGTTGGAAAGGAGTTGGCTAGGATTCCATGACTTATCTTTAAAATATCAGAAATGTTGATACTATAATAATGGGAAAGCAGTTGGCTCCTTTGCGGTGGGGTCTTGATGAAGGGGAAGTAGACAGGGAATGGAATTCAAATGGCCTAATCTTGAAACCTGCCTGATATAGTGGTATGATGTTCACATACCAAGGTGTAATTTTTGTAACTCAATCTAGTTCGAAGTAATTATGCTGCATTTATTTTCAGTGGCACTGTCAATCTATATGCATTCCTTGTCCAGCTGAACAGTCTTTGTTGAGCCAATGCCTGGCTACTCAATCGTTTGAACCACAGCCACTCGGTGTATATCAGCCACCTCCATGGCAGCATGTGAGTAGATTAAAAGTAGGGTGAGTGCAAACAGGGCATGTGAATGCAACCAGAAAGGTTAAACTACCAGGTTATTTTCACATCTTCAGTTTCTCTTTAAACAGGTCAGTCGTTTTTGGTACGTCTAGATCTCCTTTCAAATGAAGCAGAACTGCTAAAAGTGATACTCCGTTAACTGCAACTTCCAGTCTGTGATAGTAGTGGCACGATGATTCAGAAAGACATGAAACCGACACCAGATACCACAAGTTTTCTTTATGCATTTCTGAGGTTGTTTCCTAATTGTTGTAACAGTTCTTCACTGCCATCATCAGTGGTTTTCTCTTCTTTTAATCTTTTTTTTCTGAAAGAGGTGACCACCTGAGGGATAATTTCCACATAACAATGCTGTCTTTTGTGGACAGGTGTTTTCTGTGGATATGGACGGTTCCAACGTGCAGGTGGTTTTAAATGTATCAGTTGACTACCCTGAGAACTTGGCAGTGGATTGGGTGAACAATAAACTGTATGTAGTGGAGGCCAGCGTCAACAGGATTGACATGGTGGACTTTGATGGGAGTAACCGGGTCACGCTCATCACGGAAAACCTCGGAAACCCTAGAGGACTGGCAGTGGACCCCACAGTCGGGTAAAGCCCATCTCCCAGTTTCCTTCCATTTATCTTCTCATTCCCATTCCCTATATACTGTATTTGCGTTGTGCTTCATTGGCATGGAATAATGGGGGTGTGTGTGTGTGTGTGTGAGATTAGCAGATTGCCCTGGGTGGATTAGTGAGGAGCAATGTAAGTGATGACCCTCATTGTAATCCAATAGTATAGTTCAAGGGGGAGGAGAGCCAGTTGGCTACAGATAAATTGCTTGTTTCAAATTAATGTACAGCTCTTTGGTGGGAGGTATAGCCACCCACCTGGAAACGCAGTTTGACTTTATGAATGCTAGATTTAATTAAAAAGCGGAATGCATTTAGTGCTTTATCTTAAATCAGTGCCCATAACTTTATTTCAGTGTGCCCCGCTGAACATTGTAGGCAGATTTCACAGGCAGATTAAAGGGTTAACTTGGATTTTTGAAGTGTGATGAAATCAGGTACTTATCTATAGTCAGTGTATTAACTGCATGTACAGTAGATGGCAGTTGGCACAGTCTCAGTTCAGAGAAGCAGACAGGAGAATTAGGGAAATGAAGCAATAAGTCCTGCTCCTTCTCCTCCGGGTTATGAGCCTTAACCAGTGGTGGGTCGAGTAAACAGAAACTCAATTAAAAGTATTATTACTATATAATTATGATGACTCAAGTAGAAGTAGAAGTACTCCTAAAAATAGGTACTTGTGTAAAAGAATATGTCATTAAAAAAACAAGTCAAGTAGTGAGTAACTTTATAATACTGAATTTAATAGAGCTATGTTGTGTGCTAACAGGTTACTTTTCTACAGGTAAAAGGCAACACTAATTGTCATTAATCCAGTGTTAGATCCAGAACCAGGCAAATGCAAAAATAAATGATGTTATTGCAAGATTTATCAGTTACTTTGTTCATTTTTGCTTAATTTACTTGACCATTTTGTTCATTTTTGCGCATTTTGTAATCTATTTGGTTGTTTTCAGGTTCAATTTTGCTGGTAATTTTGTTCATTCTTGTTAATTAATTGACAATTTTGTTGATTTTTTCCCCTCAACTTGTAGTTTGTTTTTTATTTTTCTCGTTTTGCTACTAATTTAAGATGTAGCCCAGTGTAGAAGAAAAAGTACAGTTTATTTAATCAAAAATGTATTCAACATATGAGTAGTAGCCTGTGGCAACAGAGAGATTTTATTATCCCATTTGAATTATGCCATCAACCATGCATTATACGTACATGTCTATTTAAAAGATCCTTTTACAAACGTTTTGCAGTTTGTCATGAAGATGTTGAAATTACAGCTGGTTTTGTGTGACTCATTACAGTGAACTGCATTTCTGTCTTGTGATAATAGCCACTACCTTGACAAATCTTGACAAAAAAACTCATTTAAGAACAAAGTAGTAATAGAGGTGAAAATCATTAAACGTCTGCTCACGTTGGGTTGTGGAAACCCTTCAGCATCTCTAAGCAGATTGTGGACAGATGAAGTTACAATGACTTAACCTACGTTTCTGGTTGTAGTCTATATAATGATATGTTTTCCTACGCTTACTGCTACAGGTTTACAACAGAGTGTGACTTTCTTGAGCTGTCTTAATTTTTCAAATTACATGTCTCTTATCATTGATTGTAATGTATTTTATTTCCAAAGAGGAAATGAGTGTGACGTAGCCACTCTATGTTCTGCTGTAGATTGAGGCAAACTAAAAAGAAGCAAACCCTAAAAGAAGAGCCACTGTAAAAATCAGTATAAGGTAATTTTCATGCTGTATTTAGAAAATTTCCACTGCTTTCTTTTGATCTTAAGTGGCTCTTGTCATTGGAGAAATGCAGCCATGAAGTGCTTTCTCCACAGCCCTCAGTCTCCTTTGTCAGAAACAGCAGTTTTACTTCACACAGCATGGGAGTGTTTTGTTTACAGCTGCGTGGTTTGTTCTTTTGTGGATTAGTTTGGATCTTTACACCAAAATCACACAATAACAAAAAGAAACTAACAAATGAAGGCAATAGAGAAGTGACATAAAGTAACTGTTTTTGCTCAAGGAATCTGATGGTCTTAAAAAGAGAGGTATAAGAATTTCAGGTTTGTTGGAAAGTGCTACCTGACAACAAGGTAAAGCAGTGAAAATGTCCGAAATATACTGTTAACAGAAAACGAAATCAATTTTGTAAGTGTTAAGGATATGTTTTGTTGCTGGACGTATCCACAGCAATACATTTCTTGAATTCCAGAATGTTAAATGATGCTCTTGTTTGTTTTCCAAACCACCATCTCCTGTAGGTGACTGTGAATAAATACCTCATACAGACCTAAGCCTTTAAATGTGTCCTCCTCTTTTCACAGATACATGTTCTTCTCTGATTGGGAGGCACTCAATGGACAGCCGGGCCTGGAACGGGCCTTCATGGATGGAACCAATCGCTATGGGATCATTCACAGCAAACTGGGCTGGCCAGCGGGTATCACACTGGACATTGAGGCCAAACGCATTTACTGGGTTGATAGCCGCTACGACTACATAGAAACTGCAACATATGATGGTCTTCATAGGTACTTAAGTTATTCTTTAAGATGGAGACAACCTAAGAACTTTAGATTAACGTGCATATATGTTATGTCCAATGCCTTTTTTCTTTCCTCTTCTTCAGAAAAACAGTGGTACATGGAGGTTCTGCAGTCCCACACCCGTTTGGCATCAGCCTGTTTGAGCACAATGTCTATTTCACAGACTGGACTAAGATGTCTGTGATGAAAGCCAACAAATTCACTGACAGCAGTCCACAGGTTGTTTACAGTACATCACAGACGCCACATGGAGTAGCTGTCATACATCAACTGAAACAGCCACAGGGTAAGTAGCATGTGCAGAATCTGTAAGTTGCAGTTTTGATTGAATGTACATGTTAAACATTTTAAATGTAATGTGAGTAAATGTCTGAAGGATACTCAGCAGAGGTCTCATTCTTTACTCAAGTGGGAATACATTTGTTAACAAGGGCTGCTCTAACATGTGTTATTATCCATATGATGAGTGTGTGACCCTGACTCTTGAATTTTCCAGGTTACTCAAGGTGAAAGATTGTTTTACCCAATGATATCCTATCAGAGTTGAATAAGAATTAAACAGCTGAGTGGTGTTCATATGTCCAGTCTGTGTTGACCATTATAATAGCAAGACCATGACCTTAACCTTCATTTCCTGTTCTCTATACCCCTGTCTGTGCTGAGTTTAGTTTGAATCCAACACAAACTGTGGGTGCTATAGTCTGTTGTTCCTGATCCAGAGACATCACGTTTACATGCACAAAATATTAAACATGGACTGTGTGTATTTGGTGTTAATGGTTTTGTTATTGTACTGAGTGTCTGCACTTTTTTCCTGCAGTGTCAAACCCGTGCAGCGTCGACAGGGGTGGATGTGAGCAGATTTGTGTTCTGAGTCATAGGAGTGATAATGGTGGACTGGGATACCGCTGCAAATGTCGCATGGGCTACGACCTACACATGGATGGCAAGATATGTTTAGGTGAGTAAACATTACTATTTACCTGTTGGAAACTGTTTCTTGAGGTGGCAGTTATAAATGTATACACATGGTAAGCTGTGCAGTCAGGGACGGGGTGAGTTTTTTCTTATCTCTTAGAACAATGCCTTTTGAGGATAAGAAGAGAGTCCAGGCTGCCTTATCATGGCTTGTCCCTAAACATGGTGAAGAGAAACTCAGTGTAACAGTTGTCTTCATTCCCACATATTGACCCCATTATTACATGTGGTCATTTTGTGATTCTGTTTATCATATCGTTTTGAACATGGGGTCCAAAAAAAGTACATCTTATTTTATGTAAGTACAGTATATCTCATACACATGTTCTAAGCATTTCCAGTAAAAGAAAATCAAGTTTGAACATTTCTCTACTGTGCAGGAAACATTGGAGGTTTATTTCTCTTTTTCATTGTGATGTTTTAGTAAAGTGAATATGTTAGATAATTGTTTTCCAGACTTTTTCAGGTCACCTGCCCAGGATCCAAACTTAAAAATATCATTACAAACGACCATCATTTCTCAATTAATTTTACTGTGAATGACCTACATATTGTTTTTTTATGTTTTACTTTTACTAAGAAAAAAAAATCAAAATAGCCCACATAATAGTAAAAAAAAATTATAATCCACAAAAAGAAGACAGATACGAACACAATGAACACAAAAGTTGACAAATGTCAACAAAAAGAATTATGAAAATTACTAAAAATGAGTAATATAAAAATCAACATGAAAAAAATGAACAAAATAAAGAACACTGACAAACATTAACAATAAGTGAACAGAATAATCAAGAACATAAACAAGCTACAGTATAATGCAAAAATAACAAAAGGATTAATGAAATGGAACAACATGAATAGATTAATGAATGAAATGAACAAAAAGCAAACAACAGTCAAGAAAATTAACAAAAATAACTGACAATTTGTTGTATGTGCTGTTTTTATTTCTGTATTCAGCTGTGAGGCAGTTCCTGCTGTTTTCCAGCCAGCTGGCCGTCAGAGGGATTCCCTTTAACCTTTCTTCTCAGGAGGACGTCATCCTGCCCATCACTGGATCACCCTCCTACTTTGTTGGGGTAGATTTTACTGCTGAGGATGATGCCATCTTTTTTTCAGACACAGCCAAAGACATTATCTACAAACAAAAAGTAGATGGCACAGGTGAGCCTTTTCTCTGCTGCTGTTTACATACAACAAAGATCATCCACACTGACAGTTTAACTGAGCATGATTAGTGAATATGTCTTGGAGCATAAAAACAACCATGATAAATTTTTTCAGTGTTTTCGAGACCTGCATGATATATAACCGATACGCCCGCAACTAACAGTTATTTCCATTGTATAATTTGTCCGTTATTTTTTTGATTGATTAAACATTCAAACTACAAAATGTTGGAAAATACAATGCAAAGATTTCCACTTTAATGTCACAGAGTAGGAAAGAAACCATACCGTACTGTACTGTACTGTACCAGACCATAACATCACATAACATCACATTGCTTAGGTATTATGATAGCTCTACTAAAACATATGAGCAAAAAGTACATACCTTTAAAAAAAGTACACAGTGCCTCTCTCCTCTCCGTGTATTTTTCTAATCTATCCCCAGAAGTCCTGTGATTAGATTAAAAATAAAAAAGTAACAAAAAACAAACAGAAATCTAGGGGGAAAATAACAAAATTAACCAAAATCCATTAATTACACATGTATGATGTTCTCTACTCAGCTGGTATCCTTGTATAATTTCTGTTGTAGCAGAGAATTTTTACCATGTGATCCTGGCTTATAAGGGGAGTTAAGGGAGTACCTGATGGGGCCGACTGGTACTATGGGGGAGGGAGAAGACCAGCGTATGGATACTGGAAAAACAATCATACAATCAACATCTCAAAACACTGACCTGTAAAATGTAGACATTTAGTCAATGAAAAACTTGAAATGCTGTTAATATGTAGCTTCAAATCAATTCAAGCTCATGTAATAAACCACAGCTCCTCATCATGAAACGGAAACCCCACTGCCCTGATCAGCGCTGTTGTTTTTGGAGCAGCCTTAGTTTTTTCTGTCTTGTCCACATGGGGAAAATGCAAGCTGACAGCCTATTTATTTAAATGAGTTTCTCTTTCATCTCGATGGTAAACGGCGGTCTGACTGCTTTGATCTGCACAGGCAGGGAGGTACTGGCAGCCAATAGGGTGGATGGAGTAGAAGACCTGGCTTATGACTGGATTTCAAAGAACCTCTACTGGACAGACCCACGATACAGGAGCATATCTGTCATAAAGCTTGCAGATAAGTCCAGGAGAGCCATTATACGCAACCTCAACAACCCCAGGGCCATCGTGGTGCATCCTATACTTGGGTAAATCAAAATACACCACTGTGACTGTTGTTGTTTAAGGATATATTGCCTTCTGCCATTTTACTATCTATCTAGAACAGTGATACAACACCCAAATGTGTGGTAAATGTGGCCTCTCCTCGGGACCCAAACTTGTTAAAAAAAATCATAAGCTACATTAACATGTTCATTTTGCCCTGAAAATGAAATTTATGGGCATAGTATATTTTATGCTTAAATTCTAAAAGACAGTAATAAGGATGACAACAGAATTTTGTTCATTTTGTTTCATGTTGTGAAAGCCAGCAGAGCAAAATAAGCCTTGAATGTACAAAACTACAAAAGTTTAAAAAAAGTATAAATAATGTGGCCAAAAATAAGAAAATATTCAACAACTGCTTTAACAAAACAAAAATTAACAACATTAATGAACCAAATAGAAAAATAATGAGAAAGATGTATGCACTGCATTGTCGGGTCTGTATGTCTGTAACTAAATGTTGTTTATGTCTGTCCAAAATAGGTGTCTCTTGTAAATGAGACTTTGCGTCTCAATGGGCTACTTGTATAAATAAAGGATAAATAAAAAGAAAAAATATTTATAATCATAGTGATGACAATGAATTCAGTAGTCAAAAAATTTTTTTAAATTGAAACTAAATCAACAAATGAAGAATTTAATAAATAATATGACTAAAATGGACAAAGAAATAACAATATAATCAGCAAAACAAACAAAAATATCAAAAAAATTGCCAAATTTGACCCTTTGTTGCACATCATGCACTCCTTTAATCTCAATGTCTGCTCTAAGTGTCAACAATAATAGGAAGTATGTACTTTTTCTCAGTGAATGGCAGAAATGAGTTGTACTGTATCTAATGCTTTCAGTGTGAGTTCTAAATATTTGACCCAGTAACCTATAAAACATGAAATACAAACATAAATCTGGAAACACTGCAGAATAGTTTGTTTGAATGTTCTGATCTATTTCTTCTGTTCAGTGACATGTGAGTACAGTAAGTACGGTATACATGTGGCGATAACGTATCTTTATTGTGGTTGTATGTGTAAAAACATCACGCACTGTACTACATCAGATTACACATTCATTCATAAAATAAACTGTCCTACTGACTAAACAGCCTGATAAAATGAATCCTTATTTCGAACAACTAGTTATTTCCAGCAGCCTTGAAGTTACAGTATAAGACCATGACGTCTACAATCTGAGATTAGTTCACTGTGAACAGCAGTATTGTAGTGAACACTAAGAACCTGCCTTAATGCGGTGATGTTCACATTTCCACAATAAATGCGTAATCATTGCTTTTTGTTCCATGGGTTGATATTGATTAAAGTTGTTAGATTTTTTTTATGGATTGTAATGTTTACCTTTAACAGGTATATTTTTTGGACTGATTGGTACCGGCCAGCAAAGATTATGAGATCTTGGGGTGATGGGTCACATGCCCAGTCGATTGTGAACACTACTCTGGGCTGGCCGAACGGTCTGGCCATTGACTGGAGGTGAGCCGGAAGAATTACAGGACTTACAGTACACCATTCTGTTTCCTTTTTCATGCTAGGTGGCAAAATACACAATGCTCATTATTTTTATGTTGTACCTAAATGTAATTGCTGTTGTGGTGTTAATCTCTATGTACATTTCCATTTGTTTCTGTTCTTTGTCCTTCACGCAGCGCCATGCGTCTGTATTGGGTAGATGCCTTCTTTGACAAAATTGAACACAGCAATTTTGATGGACAAAACAGGCTTTCTTTAGACCGCATCACACAGATGTCCCATCCATTTGGCCTCACCATTTTTGAAGGTAAAAACCCTTCCTTTATAATTAGGTTGTCTATAACAATGGTTCTCAACTGGTCTGGCTTCGGGACCCTCCATCACCCCTTAATGACAAGCTGCGTCCAAAGTCAAGGAAAATGTTCAACTTCTCAAATTTATTGAATGAAAAGATCATGCAGTTTGATCCTGAGATAGTAG
>JAQQAE010005448.1:0-17613 GCA_029823295.1 Pseudamia nigra | reverse complement strand
CTGAGTGTGGGGGATGGGGGTGCAAAGAGAGTGCCGCATGGCACCTGAATGATAGGGCAGTTATTGCCTACTTTTTAGAAAGGTTGCTTTCATTACCTCGAAGGGCATGCTGGGCGAGGGAGCGCCAGAGACCACATAGACCTGATGAGCTGTCTACCTAAGCCCACAGTTTTCAAAGCAATTATAATCCCATGTGGAGGTAGATTATAGGATTTGAGTTCCTCTGTTGGCAAAAGGCAGGATTTGTAGATACCATTTTCAGAAAAGGATATTTCTAATCAAATCTGTGCAATAGAAACAGACTTTTAATGCTGTACAGTGAATTTACCCAAAGAGGTGATTTTATATGATGCATATAATGATTCATAACAACATGGATAATTACTGGAAATGTATACAAGACCACTCATTGGTCTCACAATGTGCATATTTGACAGTGTATACAATTGGGGCTTATATGCAACTGTAATTTTCCATGAGCCAACATTGCCAAGTGGATCAATGAGTTTTTCTTCATCCACTTTAGAAAATATGATTAAGGCATCATCAATTTAAGTGAGTGTAATTTAACTGAATTTTCCTTTCACTATCAATTCTCATACTAATTAGTTCCCACCGTCCAATGAGGATGTAAATAAGGCTGATTCACTGGAAAAACAAAAACAGAGAGCCTATGGAAAGATGTTATCAGACATATGGACAGATTCCTTCACACCTGCACATATGAGGGTAAAACAGTGAGCACACAAACAGCCTTCGCTCACATACTTTGAAGATGACTAAGGTGCGCGTTCGCTTCACCCAACACTCAGCTAGTGGAAGGAGGGTGAGAACTGCAGAGTGAGTCGCAAGTTGAAACTGTGTGTGGATTCATTTGAAAAACCAGTGAAGCTAATTTCTAATCATTCTCAAACACTGCCAGAAATATCATCAATCTTCTGAAGCAGCCATCCACTCTGCAATGGAAAGAAAAGGAGAAAAAAGAAAAATCAATTTATGCTGTGTATGTAAGGGATCCACACATCTGCCTCCGTCCTCATTTACGAAGACATTCATCTTAAATCAACTTCAAGGATTATTTCAGCAGCCTGTAATTTTCCTTAACCCAAGAAAATACAAAGATCTAAAAACTAAAATGAGTTTTGCTAGATACGTATGACTGAGTTTCAGCACTCGCATGTTTTGACAGAATGTGCTCTAAAAAGCCAAAGATGTACGCCTTCATTTAACAAACTCATTTCTGCTCATGATTTCGACTGCTCTCGTTTGACCATATGATGTGTCTTGCCTAATCAAAGCAATTCCGTGTTTTCTTCCGCCTCAAAGACTTTTCTAGACTGAGCGAGCTTTACGGCACATTGAACGAGTTCATTAAAATGCCTTCCAATCATCTGTGATTAGACTTTACGAGCCATTTCAAGTCAGTGGACAGCAACATAACAGCACCGCTGCTTTATTTACCAGCCTTTTCATCTGTGTCCTCCCCACCCATTCAGTGCAGGCATGCATGATATTCCTCATGTGCTTAATTTTACCCTTTGATTCTCAAATCATTTTAAATAAACGGCAAGTAAGAGTTTAATAATATGTGAAGCTCAGTTCTATAGAGTGTATTGCCTTGTCATTTTGGCTGGCCAAAAAAATAGGGAAACAAGACATCAGTAACAGACTGCTATCAATGTGTAACAGGCTAGCAGGCTGCAGCTTGAGCAGGAATCATATTGCTGTATTAGATCTAAGATGGTCTTAAACTACCTTGTCAGAGTTGTAATAAAACAAAGCACCAGATAAAGTGTTGTTATATTCAGACTGCCCCTCTGGGTATTGATACATTATGAACAGTGCTACTGTATGAATACTTTAGCTGAACAAGGGTAAATAAATACAGCACCTACTATGTGTAACTTTATGACAACACTCTCAACACCCTCTTATCACATTGTGGAACACTTTGATCTCCACATTAGAAAGACATCAAATCCAGTCTCTTCAGCACAGTGCAGTGGCATACTAAGTCAGCTGCACTCCTACAGACTTATGATGGAGACCAATACTTTGTGCTGTCAACAGTGGCCTGGTTTGTGCAGCAGCAGCGTTGGCAGTGAGCACTTCAGCTCACTGTGTTGGCAGGTGGGGAGCCAGGCTTCTGTGTGTCATGTCACATTCAGCTCATCTGTCAATGTAGTGGATTATTTCTTGAGAGACCAGAATTGGCTGCCCGAAATCAGGCCATCATCAATCTTCGGCCGCACGAGCAGGACGCAGGGGAGGCTGTGTGAAACACGGGCTCGTGGGAAAGGGAGAAGCAGCGGCATCGTTTCCTGAGCAGGTGACGAAGCAGTCGGGTAACTCGTTACTCAATCTCCACCTCAGCCGTGACTACACCAATTTGTCATAACATATTTGCAAAAAAATAAATAAATGTGATCTTGAAACTTCATCTCTATGTTCACATTTATAGTGTGCACTGTCAGCTCACTGTTGCAGGAGACAGGTAAGCTGATTTTTCAGACAGTGTTAGATGCTTCAACAAGCTGGAGGATTACATCTACGCCTAACAGAATGTGACCTTCACTTACCCTCCTCAGGAACCCACACAGCCCCTTGTTTGCATATGTGGGATGATTTGTGAGTTTTTGTTCCACTCAGTCCCTTAGACAGTCAGCCAAGTAATACAAGAATTCATTTCAGAACATGTTTTCCTACAAAATATACCAAACTCTAGTATAAGACTAAGATTGTGTCCACAAGATAAATCAATAACACTGCATGGCACATTGCAGGGTGTGTAGTAGATGCCGGTCCTGTCAACAACAATAATCAATCAATAACCTTAATTGGGTGACAAGTGTGGGTGTAAGATGCAACGCAACACATTTTACTGCCGCAGATATTTTGAATCCAGCACTCCAATTACTTCATCAATGAGGCTATTTCACAACTTAATTTGCTGCAAGACAGATGGTATGGCATGTCTTTTCATCATCCTTTTGAATCAGAAACATTATTTGATTACAGAAAAACAGCAAAGCATGAAAGCCAATGGATTTTTCAAGGGAAGACATCTTTTTTTGCCACGTCCTACATAGCCATATCTATTTATATCTGAGGGTTCTGGCCTCAATGAAACCAGAGAGCTTCTCAAATTATAAAATCAATTCTAATTCAAATATTCATCATAGCATTTCAATTCTGAGAGAGCAGTTCTGGTTAGATCGGTTAACACCACTATACGGCTGAGTAAGATTGATGTCAGCATAATCCTCTTAAAAATACATGATATACAGTAAATTGTACACTTGCACACCAACAGGAAAAAAGTGTACAGAAATGTGTTCCCTCTGTGTGCCCAGTGGTGATAGGCCATTATCCCCGGGAAGCCTGCTGATTAGAAATAAAATATTATAACATATCCTGAGATTATGACTGTCAGCATCAATTATTGCTGTCATCCATCACAGTTTGTTGATTTTAAAAGTTTCTCAGAGGGTGCATGTGTGAATTAACACATGTAATAGACTTCTGGTCTCAGTGTAAATACAACATCGCTGCTGGTAAAGCTAAGTACCGTCTCTCCTTTGATTACTCCTCTGTGACATTAATCTAATTTAAAATGCCCAGACAAATCTGAAATCAAGTTTCAGAGCAATCTGAAACTTATACTGATCACATCAACTGAGTGTATGTTTACAGTGCAATACTGCTTCCTCTCAGACCTGATGTGTCCTGAACACTCCAGCTCCAGTATCCTCAGAGGACCCATGAAAATGCCACACCGTAATGGCTTCAGAGAGAAAATACTGTGCAAATGTGCGAGCATGTGCATCTGTACCTTTCTTAGTGTTGTATGCAGCAAGCGTGTGAGCTGATCTGTCTGACAGGAAACCATCCTGAAAACTCTTAGCCATACCCTCCTTTTGTTGGACGACTCTTCTAGATCTAGCCCTGGGGTGATGGTTGGAGTTCGGGGACTTATTTTTTTTCCCCTTGATTGCATTATTCAAAAGACACTTACTGAGCCTTGCACTTCCTTGTACATCTTTGGCACCAAGCTCGACTTGCCACCCAATCAAAAAACATAAAAACTAGAAGGCAGGCTTTAAAAATTCATCCAGAGCTCTGTGTCGCTCATCCCTCACCCTCTTGTTCCAATTAATGGGACCAGAATACTTGGAGAACTTTCCATCTATCATAGCCGGGATTTTCATGTGTCAGCTGTTCCACGGCAAAAGTATGCCAATTCTCTGACATGCTGCTTAAAGTCACCAATGTTCAACACAACCATGGAGAATTTTATGCTGGATTCTTTTTCTTTTGCTGTGCTTCAATTACTTCCTTTGCACTGTGCAATGCAACACACAGAGAAAACCAAGCAGAAGATAGCATCAATGTTTAACAACTGCTTAGCTTCCAGCGAGAGCCCTAGTTGTTGTGAGGGTTCAGTATGGGAGTCATACTCATTGTTAGAAGCTTAAAGAAAGCCTTCGCTTGAAAAAACCTTTGCCTTCCTTACTACAATTCCACATACACCATAAGCAATGCTGGTAAGCTTTCCCATAATCAAAGAATTAGATTCGCCTCAGCATCGAGCCTCCCCTTTTGTCCCAAACGGTGCAGGAGGCATCAGGCTTAATTGCCAAACATTCCCAGTGCAAAAGAGGGAAACATAATTGTCATTTCCATCTAAGCCACAATGATCAAAGCTCCCCTGGCTACCACCACAGTAATAGGGATTTATGCCTACAGCTTGTCCTGTTCGCAACAGTCTGCCAGCAAGATTCAGACTGTAGTTAAGAGTTGAGAATCTTTTTCCATATACACAAATCCTGTCCCTACCAGATAACTCCTAATTTCAGAGGATGCCCTTTGTCTCAGTGAGTTTCTAACCTTAGATTCAGAAACAATAGGCAAAGAAATGACACCTCCCATATTTCCTCCATAAAAATAGCACAAAATGTAACCAAATAGATTAAAGTATGCCTGAATGGAAGAATGTAAAATGCAATTAGAAGCACCATTAGTAGTCTTTTCCTTTGCTTATTCTGTATGACTGGAAGCATAGTGAATCATCGTGTTACAGTACACTGCCGTGGTAAATCATTCTGACATACTGCAGCAGTCTCTTGCTGTTGCTCTTTAAACAGCAAAGACGAGAAGTGCTGTCCTATGGCTAGGGCAGCATCTCGCACTCAAACAGCCCAAATATGACACGGAAGCACACGTACCCAGGGTGAGAATGTCGGTGCGACCAGGTTGGGCCACATGATGCTGCTGGATAGTCTGGTAAAGTGTGGCCTGGCACAACAGCAGGAAGCCGAGGCTAATCCACATGGCCAACAACCAGGACATGGTAAGGCCGAGTCTGCAGGACAACACAAAGCAGGACAGACGCAAGAAGAAAACAAGGATAGTGTTACAGCGTGTCATGATGTCTATTCAAACACAACACACCATAGACAAAAAACTTCCTGATATAACATAAATATATCTTTCCTTAACTAGTTTAGAGACGAGTGTATTTCCTTATAGCGCTGTGAATGAAAACAGTGAAGAAACAGATGTCTCAAGGAATAACCCCGAAGACAAAAGCCTTGAACAAAAACACTCAAACGATCAAACACAATGTAAATCTTTGCAGAGCCGCCTTTTTCAAAAACCTGCTGCAGTGTAAAAAAAAGAACAAACAGAGAAAATATCTGACAGTTGCAGAAATAATTACATCCCCTATAAGACTACAACACCTTCATAATGATCCGAGCTATTAATGATGAAAATTATGGTTTAATTAATGACAGCAGTAACATTTAAGCTCAAAAAAGGCTGCGTTTATAGGCTTAAACAGCCTTCAAGGAGATTTGTTTAGCGATTGCTTTATGGCTGGTAAGAGGCAGCATATGCAGACACGCCTTAGCCTTCATTGAATAATGAGGCTCTCCTCCTTTCCAGGTGTTATTAGCACTTGGACCCCACAGTGGGAAAATTAAAAACATTGCTCCACCTCTTCACCTCTCTGTGGCTTGGCATGGTTGGCATCCTCACCTTCAACTTTTAAAAACAGCTGTTTAATGCATTTTATTCACACTGACTGTTGACGGCTCTTTGGGGAAAAATTCATGCACTTCTGAGGAGAAAATCTTCCATTATTACACTGAACTTCAAAGATGACTTTCTGCTTTGACATTGGACGTTTTACTCATATCCTAAAGCTGAAACTATAGGCAATCTGTTTCATATTCAGACAATATTCAAACACATTCACATGAAGTATTGACAGTGTTTGGACAAAGTGACATGACACAGGACTGACTCAAATTATTTCCACAAAGCTTCAACGCTCACTTGCCTGTTTGCTTACAGTACTCCACTTTCTGTTTTGATCTGTATGAGATTAGTTATTATGCTGCTAAATTTTGCCCATGTGTTGCGTGCCCTCAGTGACATTGAAGCTGCTTAATATTCAGCGAAAATTAAGCATATAATTATGAACAGCACACTAGAAATCCCCACCCCTGCGCTAAATCCACCATAATCCATGATTTTTGTGGAAATGTGAACTGGTCCCCCCGGTATGTTTTCCCTCTTCCCTTTATAACCAGTGTTTTTTAAGCAGAGCAGGCTTTATATTAAAACAATCTCGCCTGAGTTGCATACTTTAACTGCCTCCTCCTGAACTCACGTTGAAGGGGAAGGCGTTTAAATCGGCAGCATATGTGGCTCTTCTTGCCGCAGGTGAGGAACGCAGACCTGCGCAAGCGACGAGGCGCAGAACTTCAACAAAAAGGTTAAGAGGAAAACAAAGCGGGTTTCATGATGACACTCCAGAATTGCCTCATTTTCCCCGTGAGCTTTTCATAAACATCCATCTTGTTTTGCACGCGTGAGAGAAAAGCCACAGTAAAAGGAGAGAAGACGCTCCTCGGTGCGTAATTGGCGAGTCCCGCCTGAGAGCGTAAAGGCGGCCGTGGATCGCGAACGGCAAACACACCTGCAGGCACGAAAACCCGCTGATGCACCTGCGTGCGACACGATTTTACCAAATTCCACTTATTTTGCGTCCTGGGTGTGCTACTTCATGCGGAGACAACTTCAGGAATGACTCACATCTGGTTTTTAGTAACAGAAAAAAAATATCCAGCATTGCCGAGATTTATAAAACACATTCACTTTAATTTATTCTAAATCCAACATGTAATAACTAGTGTTTTATGTGATCAATGCGAAAAGTGCCCTATTTAGCTACAGTATGTTTAAAAGTTAGGTAACATAGTCTGTTAATGAAAATGAATATGGTCATTCAATACGAGCTGTTTTATGTGTCATTAAACTGGTGATTTATGTCCTGTCTGCTCATTTTTATACAAGTAATATTCTGGAGCACAGGTATTTCTAAGACACAGATGTCCTAGAAAACCAGCCCTCACCCCACCCATCCTGTCCCCAAACACTGGAGGTGTTCCTGGAAAGTCCGGGACCCTTACCTGAGCAGTGTGTTCAGGAAGAAAGCAGTTGAGTCACAATCCCCGCCTGCCTGCCCAGCACACTCACTCCTTCCTCAGTGCATCCATACCTTGAAGTCAGGGATTCCCGCCCAATATTCCACTTCCAAATACACACAAAATGAGTTCAATGCTGTTCTTTTGCGAAGTGTCCCCTCCTCTGGACCCCTGCTGCTCAATTCCTTAGAAATACCTGGCCGAACAAACAGTCAGAAAAAGCAAAACACCCGGGGGTGTGCGTCACAAACTGGCCGGGATTTGAGGGATGGACGGCTGATCATGTCAGTGCTGTATCAGCCACATACATGCAGGTCTGTTTTTCCTCCTTCAGTGCGTGTCTCTTCTCCGTCAGCAGAAGTCAGTCCGACGTTGTGATGGCACGGAGCTCACTTGTCATCTCCTGGTCACGCGTGCAGCGGAAGGCTCCGGTGGAAGGACCGCTGTGTCCGCTCTTGGCTGCGTCCCCCCATTGAGAAGCAGCGCCTCAGTGCTCGCTCCCTCCAGCGCGCTGAAGCAGAGTCTGTGTCAGGAAGGCAGAGCGAGTGTGCGAGTGGCCGTGCGTGTGTTACAATGTAGCCCAGCTGTAAAGAGAGAGAGAGGAGCGAGAACTGAGAGTCAGATCGCATGTCTTAAAGCAAGACGGTCCACTTCTGCATCAAGTCTACATCAGCAAATGAAGCATGCCCCCCCCCCCCCCCAAACATTACTGCCGCTAAACTGCAAAATCAGATCACTTTGAAGGTGTTTAAGTGTATCCAAGAACACATGTGTGTTTGTGTGTGCTGAGTTGGAGAAGGTGTGGGGAGATGTGTCTCCTTCAGTCAATCATCACCCTCCAGTATGTGAGGGTGAGACTGAAATATGCTCCAAGCCAACTCTTTTAATAGGAGTCAGAGTGTCTCATCAGTGTGCTGCAATCACCATCGTATCCATTACCAGCGGTGCTCTTTCTGTTTTTTGTGGTGCTGGGGAAGGATTTGTTTAGCAGTCAGCCCTTTCTGAATGTTTGCACCACAAAAACAAACTTGCATCTGCAGCGGCAGCCTGAAAGAGCATTTGAGCACCCTTCTGTCACTTGCTCACAAACTGTATCCGCTGGCTCCAAAGCGAAGACTTTTGTATGCATGTGTGTATTTGTGTGGGTGTATGTATGTGTGTTCCCAGGCAGGTGAACGTTCCCAGTCTTGTTTGTGTGGAGTATGTTTTCCTCCAACACATTTTCTTCCATATGCAGAAGCTACCCTTTAACTCATTATACCGTTAACCAGAAATTTACAGTATATACCAATCCCACGCACCTGGCATGACTGACTCACTCAGCCTGACATTTTGCAGAAAACGCACCTCTGCTCCTCACAACAATACACAGCTGAGGGACTAAATAAGATGGTAGACAGTGACACGGGGAAGTGAAAATGAACCTGGTGATGAATATGTCAATAAGCTTTGTCAGAGCTGTAGCTAAAGCGCCTTTTCCTGTCTGTGGGAATATAGTACATTCAAGATCTGCTGTTAACAGGCTATAGGCATATAAGGGGTGGCTTTTTTTGTAAGTTCTTCAATGGTTGGCATACCATGCCACATCCTTTACAGCTATTATCACCTCTGTTTCTTCTTTGTTTGCCATAGAGCAGGGGTCGACAACCTTTACAATCTAAAGAGCCATTACTGAACAAAAGGAACAAAAAACAAGTGTCTAGAGCACCAAAAGTATTCAAACTCTTTAAAATATGGTACGTTTTAGCTGGCTATATGTTAAACATCAATTTATTATTTCTTTTTCTTGTTCATTACTTCATTCATTTTAATTTGTTGCATTAATTTGTTCACTTTATTTGATTACTGTATCTCCATTTTTTTAAATAATTATTTTTGATGGATTCTATTAATTTTTTTTAATCTTTTTTGTTCATTTTGCAGATTGTTTAGTTCAGATATTGTTCATTTTTGTTCATTTTTTATTGTTTTCTTTTTTGTGAATTTTGGTTTATCTCTATGAATTTTTTTTTGTTATTTTTGTACATTTTTTGATCTGTTTTTAAATCAACTTCCATTCTGTTGATTTACTATTTTTCTCATTTTTGTTCATTTTCTTCAGGCTTGCATCTTTAAAAATGTCTAATTATTTTAAATAATTTTGCTTATTCTTGTTCACCTTTCATCATTTTCTGGGTTACATTGTTTAACCTTGTTCACTTTCTTGATCATTTTGTTCATTTTGTAGATTATTTGCATTACTGGTAGTTGTTTTATTCATTTTTGTTTACTATGGAGTTCTTTGTTTTTCTTGTTGCTCATTTAGTGCTTATTTTGCTTGTTTTAATTCAATGTGTTATTTCCATCAATAGACAAAGCAGCAGGAGCCACTGGAGGGAGGCTAAAGAGCCACAGGTGGCTGTGGAGCTGCAGGCTGCAGGCCCCTACCACGGCATGATCTGGCAAACACATATACTGTACGTACGCATGAAGTATAAAAACACAGTGTAACAAAATACTTCCCAGGCAATTTATTTCTCTTTTTACTGGATTTTTCAAAGTGTGATGTGAGTAACTGACAGAGGTTATGAGTACTCATGTGCATTTACTCCTTTGCATGTACTCCAGAGAGTACCGTAGTTATTTTGCAGAATACTTTTTAATTGACAACAAAATTAGCAAAAACACACAAAAATAATAACAAAAAAGTAACAAAATCAACACAACCAACAAATGAACAAAATGAGCAGAAATGAACAAAATAATTAAGAAAACTAACAAAACAAAGCAGTTGAGTGAAGTGCAAATTTGACACAAGCACAAATGAACAAAACAAACAATAAAATAATCAAGTAAATTAAGAAAAATGTACAATGTAGTCAAGAAATTGAAAAAGTCGAGAAAGTAAATAACTCTATCAGCAAAAATATTATAATCAAAAAACAATAAGCTAAAAAAAAGTAAAAATGAACAACGTATGGAATGACATTAGTAAGAAAAATGTTTAAAAGATTAAAAATTGAACCAAAAAACCCAGAAAGATTAAAAAAATGATCAAAGTAATCAAGGGAATGAACAAAAATGACCAAAATGACAGTTTGAAGACAGTTTATTAGTTGTTATTATAATTATAAAGTAACAATATTGACTTACTTGAGTACAGTTTGTGTTTAACATACGCTCTTGTAACTGATAGGAATGTGTGGAGAACCTCATATCACAAGTAAAAGTGGACAGGTAATTGTGTGTTTTTATTATCAGACTAGTAATTTGGGTGTATTAAATCACCATGAATCATAATAAAAGTCATTGAAAAGGAAATTATTTAAAACTACCATTCACTTCCTCACTCACACACAAACCTGTTGTCTACATAGAACAGGTGGTGCCTAAGTTCAACCGCATGAGTTAAATCATTCTGAGCTTTTCAACCAAAAATACTATATAAATTAATTGAGGATCCAGAAGGACACTTCCTAGCTCCAAGTAGGTCTACATGAGAGCTGCTTCACATGATCCACCCTGGAGTCTTGAGCCTTGTGCTGGAGTGAGTGTATCATGATAAAATGGGCGTGTCGTGTACCAGTCTGTGAGGCAGCATCTGGACCCATCTCCCAGCTGGACGCCAAAAATAGTAGGTTTCCCTTGACCTGAAGTGTGAACTACTGTTGTGCCATCTACAAGTTGGAAAGAGAGGAGAGTTAACACTACAACAATGGGGAAATCAGAGAAACCTGGATTACAGAAGAATGTGCAGCATCTGGTCATGAAACTTGCTTCGTTGTCATTTGGTCATGCACTCATCTCATCTAAAAAGCTAGAAAGCAGCACTGAAACTGAAATTAAGGCAAAAAGCACGGCAAAACACAATATATCAGGGATTATATTAACTTAAAATGGACAAAACAATCAGGAAAAAGGAGCAATGTAAAAAGCAAAAGGTACCAAATAGTAGAAAAATGAACATCAATAAACCAGTCAAGAAAATGCTTTCAAAAATGAAACACTTTCAACTATTTTTTTTCTATTTCACTTCTGTATGACAGTGTAGATACTCGCACAAATTAAAGCCAAATGGTTGGAATATCATGCACTATTTGGTCTTGTATAATACTATGCAAATTGTGTGGTTTGTTTTGATTGATTTTCAAATAGTAACCAAAGCATAATTATGACTGTATTTGAATGAATGAATGAATGAATGAATGAATGAAACTTTATTTCTCTCAACTGTCCTGCCCTGGTGGACATAATCACTTGCAACCTGCTCAAAATAAGTAACATTATTTATTATATATTGTTTGGAAGTAGCACAAGGCTGAAAATGCCATTCCCCCAGTTTTTTAATAATTCATGCACAAAAGGATTAAATGATGGAGCTGTGGAGTCGAACACTGTATTTGTATGATACCGGACTTCTTCCGTAGCTGAAACAGAAATCATATTCATCACATTAGTTCTACCTGAATGTGTTTTAAAACCAAATGTTATCAGGTTTTGTCTTTGGCCAGTGCCCTTTGTTGTCGCACATTTTTGTAATATCCTAATGGGAATGCAGTTATGAATAGTGAAGCTGCCATCTGGATGTCTGTTGGGCAAAGCACACCACGTGCTAAGTGACCAGATTCACATTAAGCTGGAGCTGCAGAACAATTACCACATTGATTAGTGTTTCTACAGTGTCATGCTTTATTTGCACAAAAAAGCTTGATTACCACTAAATTGGCTTATTTGTATTTGTACATATTTGTTGCTCTTTCCCTTTGTTGGAGTCATTAATAGTGGTCATGGTTAATTTTCATTTTGCCGTCAGTGCTTAATGTCTTTATGATCTGTCCCAATGGACATTGATGAAAGCGTGAAATGAAACAGGCCCACAAACAAACCTCAGAGGAGATTTTAAGATTAAAGGCATCCAATTATTACATGTTCCTTTCAGCAGCAAATAAGTTGTCTGTTTGTATCTTAATTTTTTCTTTTTGTTGATTTGTTATGGTTGCCTGCTTTTCAGTCTGTGTCAGTCAGAGCCTGGGAGAAAGCAGTGGGACGACAGAAATTTCACAGTAATTCTGGATTGTTGTCGTGTTGCCACTCTTCCCTGTTTCCCTTCTCGGGGGCTTCCATCATTTCCAAACAGCTGTCGTCGCAGTCTGTGCCAAGACCTAACCACAACCGACCAATCGGTGGCCAACTCTGTGTTTGGATCTGGGCAACCCTGTTAAACAGCAGCGTTTGCCAATATCGCTCTATTTTCTTCCTGCCGTTCATCCTCACTCTGTCATTCTTTGTTTTCTGTTTGTCTCTCCAGCTAATAAAATTCTTCCTTCCAGTGCAGCCAACAAGCTTCAATATGCACCCGCTAGCAGTACCAAAATACCAATTTAAAACTTTCCCCTCCCACCTCCCTCCCAGCCTTCTGCTTTCCTTTTTAAAAAATGAGCCTTTGTCCAGTTTTATTCCTACACATTTCTCAGCATTTCTCACTGGAGCAAAACAAGCATTTCTCCATCTGATGAAGGAAGTTGTTGTGTTAGTAAACCCACTCGCCGCTCACTCTATAAAACATTCTGCTCGAGAGAAAAGTAGAGTGACAGAGAAAGGCAGCGATAGAGGGAGGAAAATATAGCCAATAGGACAAAAAGATTAAGGCAGTGAGGAATAAAATTCATTTGATGGAAGTGTGCAGTGGCAACTCTTGCTCAGTGGTGGATAGTGAAGGGAAGAAGATGATTAATGAAATGAAGAGACGTGATCTATTGCAATAATTCAGTTCATATACATCGGAGCACTCTCTTTTGTGCTTTACCTACAGCTGTTCATTCCTAAGGGAACCTGGCTTTGAGGAAATTGCCATTTTGTGACAGAAGAATTTGAAGAGTCAAAGAAAAACCTGTGGGACTTTCAGTTCTACTCATAGAGACATTAACAATATTTTAATGTTAACCAGTGGTGGCAAAACTATTGTTACACTGTAATTATAATGACTCAAGTAGAAGTACTCATAAAAACAAGTACTTGAGTAAAAGTAGAAACGTATCTGATAAAAAAAGAACTCAAGTAGTAAATTCACAACACTGCAATCTAATATACTGCCTTCCAACAGGAATTTTAGTCATTTTTGTTTATTTCCATAATTATTTCTTATCATTTTTTGTTGATTTTTGTGGCTTACTTTGTTAATTTTTTAACTTGTTGCTTGATTTGTCATTCTTACTCATTTCATGGGTTTTTGTGTACATTTTTGTTAAAATATTTTGTTACTTTTGATTGTATTGCTCATTTTTGTGCATTTACTTCATTATTTTCTTCCTTTTTGCTTATTTTATTGCTTATTTTTGTTCATTTGTACAAGATACTTGATATTTATTTATTTTATATAGAAGCGGTGGTCTGAGTAAGAGTAAAAAGTATTCTGCAACAACTCTCAGAAGTACATTTTATGGAAAAGAACTACTCAAGTACATGTGAAGGAGTAAATATTCTTGAGCACTTCCCACCTCTGATGTAAGTGCAGTTTTTACAAGTGAATAGTACTACATTAGTGCAAACTCATAAAGGAATTGACGCCCTCTTCCACAAGACCAAGTTGTTATTTGATAGTAATCAACATAAATTACTTTTGCTGTCACATCTCTAATTGCTTTCTCATTTTCATTAAGAGAATAATTCAAACCTGTTAGTCACTGGCACACCTCTCTATAATTGGTCTATATTTCTTAGTGTCTCTGTTTATGACCAGTGGCAAAGGCATAAATCTTAAGGAGATTGGGCTAAATGAGTGTGATTTTACCTCCGTGCATCACATTTTACATACCATACCATAACCTATCTGTATCCATCCTCTGACCACATCGTGCACCTTTGAGCTGCTCATTATTGTCCTATTAGTCCATACATGAACTCACATTCTCTGACACATTGTGTAAGTTGCCTTGGCATGATTAGAGCAGGTGTGTTTGTTTCTGTGTCTGCCATACTGACCTGCTTGCTTTCTATAGCTCTCTCTATTTCGTTGCCTGGTTAGAACAGGCATAGTTTCTAAGGAAACTAAGTGGGACATGAGCATTGTCCTAGCAATCTTAGTAAAATGCAACCAAGGAAATTCATTGTTGTTTTGCAATTTTTCCACTAAGAACCAACTGAAAGAGGCAGATTTATTGCTATGCAAACAGTTCATTATGTTTGTGCCAGTATTAATTTATGTCCAACTATGGAAGTTGAACTGAGTCTTGTGTGCAGATTTTAGTTGTAACTGAACTAAATGTGTACACGCAGCTTTATACACGTCTCCAGTTTTTAGTTTAATGCACATTTCTGTCATTAAAGATAAAAAAGACTTGAAACTTAAAGTGTGCCTCCAGCCATGGTTACATGCATAATGTATAAGCAATACATTGCCGGGGAGAAAGCGAAAGCCGTATTGATGCAAATAGACACATACATTTTCAGTCAAATGTGAGTGAGGTGAAAGACTGAACAATACATTTAAACAGTTTTAGTGCAGACCTGCCGTAACAACTGGCAACTTTGTTTTAACTCTTTTCTGCTCTGATGCCTGAGTCTGATTTTGAATTTCAGCTCTGGTTTACGCCTGTTTTTTGTTTGTTACCTGTTTTGTAATACACCTTGTAATATCTATCTTAACACAAAGCCTGGCCTCTAACATGCCACAAGATGCAGTGCAATCAATACTGCAATGTACAATGTACTCTTCAGTGTATTGTTATGTTTCTGCACAGGGATGTACAATCTATGCATTTTTAGAAGCAGTTTACTAATCCACAGAGTATACTGTTGTCTATCTGAGCCTGCATTGATACTGTATATAAGATTTCTTATCACTGGCTGGCATGCGTATGGTGATACTGGTGCACATACTGTATGACAAGCACTATAAATCTTGGCATACACAAAAGTGTCACCCTGTGCATACTGCTCTTTTTATACGTTGTAGCATCTAGTAAGCCCTGAAAAGTCATGCATTTACATCAGTGGGCAAAATATTACCTGAGATAAGATAGAACCAAATCATCTGCAGGAAAGAAAGAAAAGAAGTGTCTGGGTATTTTCTTGTGTCTGTTGCTTTGAATTTAAAGCAACATGTTTTCTCATTCTTTTGAAATGTGCTATACAAATCATAGTTATTATTAATACTAAGCGGGCTTTCAAAAGCTTATTAATGTGCACCCTTGAGATAATTTGTTATTTGGCAACTCAAACATATTGAAATTGCTTTAAATGTTTGTGTGTGGATAGATATTATTAAAGAGTCTGTGCGCTCGTGCTTCTATACCCAAAGTCCTGGGGAATATTACTCGCCACATATTCAATCATATCCTGTAAGTAGCAGTGAAAATAAGTTGTGTTTTTTTCCTGTTTGAAATAGGTCAGATTTCTGTGCTGGTAATGCGCTGGGACTCACCAGGTCTCAGCAGGCGACAATTTTTTCCCCTGCTGATTCAGAATGGAGGAGTAATTGTGCACTAGACGACTCTACTCCTGGAGACGATGGCAGCCATGGAAATGTCCCCTCAAAGACCAATAAATATGTCCTCTCCTTCTTGCTGTAATTGGACCAGGGACAGTGGGGTTGGGTTCTGGCCCGAGGAGACCACCTGTGGAAATGCTTTGCTCAATACAGTACTATTAAACTGATGAGACAGAGGACTTGCTGAGAGAAAAAAAGGCTGATAAAAAGTGTGATGCTGATGAGAACAAGAAGACACAAAATGAAAAAAAAACCCCTCTGCATTTCACATTTCAAATTAGAAATGTAACAGCACTGTAATTATTCAAGGCTGAATGACATCTGTTTGCGCTCCACAGCACTCTTTAACTAATATTAGACATGCTCAAATGAGTGGGACTGCTAAAGAGTGACTGTTTATTTGGCAGCTTTATGATGCAGTTTGGGACTGTAGAGCACTTGAGTTATAGTGAATAGACTTTAGTTTGTATTTTACACATTATAAATTTAAAGTGTGGCATCAGATGATATACATAAGTTATTGTAGAAAGAGAAAATGCATTTTGTAGTCAAGTATTGCTGTACTTACCTACGTACCTACCAGCCTATATAGCTATCTACCTACCTACCTACGTATCCAGCAAGTTAGCTAGCTACCTATCTATCTACCTACCTACCTTCCTAACTATCTATCTACCTACCTACGTACCTTCCAATCCATCTAACTATTTACCTACCTACCTACTATACCTACCTACCTATTTAGCTCTTTATCTATCTAGCTACCTACCTACCAACTCTCTGACCAACCTCAGCCATTGTAAGACCACGATTTAGAAAATGGTCAACAACTGTGGCCATAATTTCATCAGGAATAGGCCTATGTATAGCTGCCATCAAAATTGTTCAACTCCCACGACATTTTAGGCTTGACCTTCCAACAGGACGTTGATCCCAAGCATACCTCAAAGTCCACCAGGGCATTGTTTCTGGAGAAATCCTGGAAGATACTAGTGGATGTCACAGTCTCCTGACTTGAACCGCATTGAAAATCTCTGGTGGGATTTGAAAAAGGTAGTTGCAGCATGCAAACCCAAGAATATTAGTTAACTGGAGGCCTTCGCCCATGAGGAATGGGCTTTGATTCGCCAGGACTGATGCCAGAAGCTGGTGTCCAGCTATGCATCACATTTGTAGTGGGTCATAATGGCAAAAGGGCGCTCTACTAAGTACTAAAGATGCTTGTCATGATGTGGTTGACACTGCAGTGTTTATTAAAAATGGAATTTTGTGTTGAATTTGGATAAACCACTTGTAATATTAGTTGTGCTGAGCTACAGTATTCCAATTGTTCATTTTGTTTATTGCGAACAGCTTCTAGTTTGTACATTTTGTCAATAAATCTAGTTTGCTGGGGGTTGAATCATTTGATTGCAACTGTACTTGGCCTCTCCTTCCTCTTCTTCTGATGTGTCTTCTTATTCTTCCACCTCATATCCTTACACCTCTCTTTCCAGGCTGCATATTCTCTTGATGTACAGTGAACCCTCGCTACAACGCGGTTCACCTTTCCTGGCTTCGCGGCTTCGCTGCTTCGCGGATTTTTTTTGGTGCAATTTTCATGTATTTTTTTTACAGCGTATGAATGGTAAATGGTAAATGCACTTATATAGC
>JAQQAE010005447.1:0-17614 GCA_029823295.1 Pseudamia nigra | reverse complement strand
AATATCCATAATGTCCAAATATGTTAAAAAATATACAGGCTTTCATAGGGTGTCCTAATTTTTTTTACATGACTGTATGTGGAGATGCAGGGTTCCATAGCTTGCTGCTGTCATCCCTCTGGATCGCTTGGAGCCATAAAGCCCTTTTTACAACACGGTAACTGAATAAACAAAGGTCCTGTTTTTACCTTGTTGCTTCTACAGACAACACCACAGCAGCTCTTAAGCACCTTCGATTATTATATTATTCTTGAACAAATGTTAATAATCAGCAATTATGCTAGTGATAAATGGACATGATTAAGATGGATTAAACTTTTAATAATGTATCTATCATGTTCTTTTTTAAGCAGATTCAAAATACAGTGCCTTCTGAAAGTATTGGAACAGCGAGGTCAATTCCTGTTTTTTTGCTGTAACTGAAAACATTGAGATTTGACATCAAACGATGAATACAAGACAAAGATCAGTATTTCAGCTTTTATTTCCAGGTATTTACATCAAAATCGGTTAAACAATTTAGAAGATAGCATTATTTGTAACAAAAACACCAAATTTTAGGTGAACAAAAGTATAGGAACAAATACATCAAAGTGAATAGTGAATAATGCTTAATATTAACTTGCAAAGCCTTTACTTGCAATAACTGCATGAAGCCTGCAACCCACTGACATCACCAAACTTTTACATTCTTCTTTTGTGATGCTTTTCCAGACTTTCACCACAGTGTCCTTCACTTGTTTGTTTTGGGGGGGGGTTCTCCCTTCAGTCTCCTCTTTAGCAGGTAAAATGCATGTTCAATAGGGTTTAAGCCTGCAGATTGACTTGTTCAGTCTAAAACGTTCCACTTCTTTCCCCTGATGAACTCCTTGGTTGCGATGGCAGTGTGTTTTGGGTCATTGTCTTGCTGCATGATGAAGGATCTCCTGATCAGTTTGGTTGCATCTCTTTTTAAATGTTTCTGTAGACTTCTGAGTTCATTTTGCTGCTGCCATCATGTGTTACATCATCAATGAAGATCAATGACCCTGTCCCAGAAGAAGCCATGCCCAAGACATGACTTGACCTCCTCTGTGTTTCACAGATGAACTTGTGTGTTTGGGATCATGAGAAGATCATTTCTTTCTCCACACTTTAGTCTTTCCATCACTTTGATAAAGGTTCATCTTTGTCTCATCAGTCCATAAACTTTGTCCTAGAACTTTTCAGGCTCATCTCTGCACTTTTTGGCATATTCCAATCTGTTCCTGATCTTATTGCTAAAGAGTGGTTTGTATCTTCTGGTGTAGCCTCTGTACTTTTGTTCTTGAAGTCTTCTGTGAATGGTGGATTGTGATCCTTCACTCCTGTCCTCTGGAGGTTGTTGGTGATGTCACTGACAGTTATTTTAGGGTTCTTCTTCACAGTTCTCACAATGTTTCTGTCATCAGCTACTGATGTTTTCTGTGGTCTAGCAGTTTGATGTTTGTTGTTCAGTACACCAGTGGTTTCTTTCTTCTTCAGGACATTGCAAATGGTTGTACTGGCTATGGTCAATATTTGTGCAGTTGCACTGATTGATTTTCAATCTTCTCTCAGCTTCAAAATTGCTTGCATTTCTCCCATACACAGCTCTCTGGTCCTCACCTGTTTAACTATAAATGCAGTCTTCACAGGCAAAACCCCAAGCTGAAACTGAGAGGAGACCCTCAGTGTTATTTGTTGTTTAAATAATCAGTGTAATAGGACACACCTAGGCAACAAAACCACCTGTCAGTCACATGTTCCAATAATTTTGCTCACTTGAAAAATGGGTTGGTTCAAAGAAAAGGTGCTATCTTTTACCATATTTTCCTGATTAAAAGTTGCGTTTTTTTTGTTGCATAGTCTGGCGAGGGGAGCGACAAATACATCGGAGCGACTTGTATTTTGAATAAATTCGACTATAGGGTGTTTGACACGCTGACAGCCGCTACAGGAGGGAGCCGCGAGCTGTCCCTTCTGCGGCCGCACACCTCATGCGTGGCCGCAGATGCGAACTGTTCTGCAGAGCAACTAATACACGTTTTTTTTTTTCTTCATTATGCATTTTTTGGCTCGTGCGACTAACATACCAGAGCAACATATCACCTGGAAATTACAGTAAGTTCTTTAACAGATTTTAATGTAAATACCTGGAAATAGAAGCTGAAATACTGATCTTTTGTCTCATATTCATCATT
This sequence comes from Pseudamia nigra, assembly GCA_029823295.1. Lineage (NCBI taxonomy): Eukaryota > Metazoa > Chordata > Actinopteri > Kurtiformes > Apogonidae > Pseudamia > Pseudamia nigra. The sequence goes on along the minus strand of JAQQAE010005447.1, from coordinate 15,413 downwards.
TGATGTCAAACCCTAATGTTTTCAGTGTACAGTACAGCAAAAATAAAGGAATTGGCCTTGCTGTTCCAATACTTTTGGAGGGCACTGTATATGACATTTACTGGTATCTAAGCAAAATTCAGAAGCATATTTTATTCTGTCATTTGTTTTTTTACTATTTTTTTCTGCCATAATGTATATTAAAGTCTATGGGAACTGTCATTTTTTCCCTCAGGAGTTGGTGTGGCCTATTTATCAGTCTGATGTATGGCACCACTCATTGTTTTCCCCCAAAATGGGATGTGGCCTTTGATACATGACATCATGCCAGACTGACAGCTGGGTGGTTATAACTTGTGATGTCACAAATGACAAAACAGCTTGTTTTTCATTTTGTCAATCTTTTTGTTAAGATTCCTCAGGACTGGCGGGATTGAGCAAGTTCATATTTTCATAGCTTTTTTTTACGTCACAGAATTTTTATAAATCTCAAAACCCAAAGAAGATGGATTTTCACAGTATGGGACATTTAAAATAGAATCCAAGTTGCAATTTCAGTCAATTCAGCATATATAAATATATCATCATATTTATTGTTTTATAGTCCAGCCCCATGATATTAATTTTACTGCTGTAGCGACACTTTCTTGTTGCATTTTTCATTTGAGACATTAACCCAGAGGGCTCTTGGATAAAGTTGCCTCAGGCAATTGGTCTTCTTTAATTTGTGTAAGATACAGTAATATTTCAGCACATATTTTGCAATAGGAGAGAGGCACTAATTTTTGTTATTTTGCTACTTTGACCCTATAAGAGCTCAGGGATAAAGTTACCTCAGGTGATTTGCCTTTTATGTTTGTATAATATAATGTCTCAGTATTTCATATTCTGACCATTATATTCATCGTGTTTTTCTTGTGGCTTGTGACAAAGTCAAATTCAGTTAATTTGACCAAGTGGAAAGGGTAATAAAGAAATCCTACAGTGTCTGGATCAGTGCTTCATCTTAATGTGCTTCATTTTTAACATTTACACTTTTTTGTGCTCAGCTGCACAGGGGAGGTATTATGTTTCCGTGTGTTTGGGGGACATTGCACTTAATTAATTTCCTGCAGACCAAAGCCTACCCTTTACACTAACCATAACTTAACTCTAACTTAAAACAACTGTTAACTCTCAGACTAATGACATACAGTATATCCAGAGGATGTGAAATTTTTTTCTATAAGTCAATCAATTTCCACGAGTAACAGCATAAATGGATTCAAATACAGAAACGAAATAAGACCACAGGACTTAATGAAGGAGCACATTATAGCTTATTCAGACTTGCCAAGACCTCACCCCCCACCCCACACACACACACACACATATACTTTTCAATTCAGTGTTAAGGCTGAACCACATTTTCACCCTCATGTTTCTTTTTAACAAGCCCGGACCCTCTGGGCCTATGAAAACTCAACATAAACACACAGCACAACATAAACACAAGAATACAAACACATACATGCCAAAACGTGCAGACACACGCGTATACTGTACATGCAGCTCAGAGGACCAATAACACATTACCTTCTTTGCTTCATGCAGGAAGTGAGATGATGTAATGGGAATTTTGTTGAGTTTGACGATGGGGTTGTTATGAGTTGGCAACACAAGAAAGCAACGTGGATGGACTGTATGCGTGTGTGTTTGAGGTTTATCTTTGTAAATGCAGTTGAAGCTGGCACATACTGTAGAAGCCCTTAAATGATTTGTTTTCTATTACTTTTTACTAGTTAAGTATTTTGAATCAGATATTTATCAGGTTATTGAAATCAAAGTTTACGAGTGGGTCTGTGTGTGATTACAGGAAGCTAACAGCAGGACACGGTGTGAGTGTTTTACAGCCTGTTATAGTAAGTCACAAAAGAGCATAGCCATTATCAGGTATCACACAAACATTAGTCCCCACACTCAGGAACATGTGGCATCGCTGTGGCCCCGTGGGGATTTCCTTCCTTTGAGTAAAACCTGATCTTAAGGTAATCATAAAGTTTGCAATGTGTAATCTGTCAAATGTACAGCATTTCTTTTTATCCTGCTGTGACACATGTAGTGACTTTACACAATGTAAGGTGGACAAAATGCAGAGGAAGAAGAAGAATGAGGCTGGAAGCTGGATGGAAGTCCTTATGAAATGTGTTTGTTTCCATTTCGTAACAGGTCACGGTTTCTGAAAAAGTCCAGACTCTGCAGAGGTCTTGCCGCAGGTGGAATCTGTTATGTTTCACTAATGGGTCTCATACCTTGATGCACCTACCCTCTGCAGTTCACACACTTCATAAGTGCAACGTTTGAGAGCTGGACATTTAAACTCTCCAGTTGTGATCACTAGAGAATCGTAACGATTTTTTGCTTCAAAAATCAGAGTCAATGTAGCAGTGGTAACTTTAGGCTTTTGGCGAATTTGGCATAAACAGTAGTTTTCCAGTTGCAATAAAGGAGAGTTTAATACAAAAAAATATAGTGGCTTTTGCTATTGTTTGTCATAACCTGAATAAGTTAATTTAGATAGACCTTTATTAGTCCCAGAGCGGGGAAATTTATACAGTATTACAGTAGCAAGAGGCAGTAGGATAAAAAGCAAGAACATATGAAAATAAGAAAAATAACAATAATCCAGAAAAATTAAGAAATAAACAATATCAAATAAATGAAAAATCCAGTAGAATAAAATATGAATATACAATGTGGCATTACAAATAATTTACATTGTAAAGAGAATTGCACTGAGATTTTGCAGATGTTATATTGCACAATGATGTGAAATGTTATATTGTATATTGTATATTTATAAAGATGTTATGTGTGGTGTAAGGAGAGCAGCGGTTGGACAGTGCGGAGCAGTAGGCGGGAATGACCGGCGATATTTTGGGTGTTTCACTCTGTCTCTGAAAGAACTGCTGAGTAATGTGACAGGGGTGGCACACATGATTTTCAGTTTCATTCTCTGGTGGCTCTCGTCACCAAAAGCATAAAGCATGCTTTTAGAAAGAACCAAAAGTGTCATCATGAAAAAAACATTAATTTCAATATATGTATTGTATATTATTAAGTCATACATTTCTTTCAGTTTTAAAGACTCATATTCTGGTCCTTAGTGAAGAAACCAGATGATTATTTGTGTTTTAAATTATTCATGAAAAATATAAAAAAAATAAATAGCTGTAAAAGGTGCAACATGGAAAGTATTGAAAAACCACAAGACAAAAATTATCTATAAAGATGCAGAAAAATCCACCTGTAGTAATTTATATAGTTCTTATTCTTGTCTGCAATCATGTAATAAACCTAATGAATTAATCAGTTCCACTTGGCTGTAGGCACTTCAAAAGGATCAGATCATGACAAACACTTGCCAAGTAACAAAACATCTCAAAATGCTTGAGGAAGAAAGTTCAAAACCATTAAAAGGACTTGTTTTTTCAACAACAGCAGAAACTAAATAAACCACAAAATATAAAACAAAAATGACAATTTTGTTAATGTTTTCATGCCCACACCTACTTTAATATGTTCTCTTAAAGTACTGATGAAGTAAATGGGGTTACTGTAATTTTCTTGTTAATGTAAGATTATTAGTCAAATAAAATGGAAGCGACACTGATTGTAAAGTAAATAAGTTGTCATTTTTATTTATTAATTCAATCACTGCTCAACCATTCACGTTATGCACAACACTTTTATGTACAAAATACATTCAGTTCATCATCAACAACAAATTCCATTTACATTAAAATACGAGACAATTTAATTCATTCAGGATTGGGTTGTGTAAACATTGTCCTCATTTTGTCCATCACACTGGAAAAATATAACACTTATTCTTAATCCTTATCAAAAAGGAAGACACACATTATACGACTGAAAAAATATCAAACCAGGCACAGAATAACAAAGGAAACTCACATTACTGTAAACACTTCAAAGGATATAAGCAAATATCTGAAAATGCTTTTCAAGGATCATGTTAAAATAAGTTGCTTAAATCATTTATACATTGTTTGAAGCTTTTAAGGGAGATATTGGGCTTAAAAGGAGGCAAGTACAGCAGTTTCCAGTTCCAAATGCATTTGAAACATTACACTGAATGTTGCACATTACATGACAACACACTAAAAACACACAAACATTAATTAACCAGTACCCTCTGTAAGCTACAGTATTATGATACGGAGACATTGAAATCCTTTGGTATGTAATAACTGTACCCAAAAGTCTGCAAAGGTAGGAAAATAGTTACTTAATTACATGTATTCCCCTTTCAAGAGTAAAGGAGAAAGAGTTTTGCACTTATTTACAACTCTAAAAAGCGGAAAAACATATTATTATGCTAAAAAAAATATCTCATTAGTACAAGATGATCCCTTGTAATTCTCTGTTTTATTTTTTTTTTCCTTCCCGCTTGGCTGTTGGATGATTACTCTTGTTTACTGGCTCAGAATCCACTCTAACAGTACACTCTTTGTTTTTTTTTTAAGTCTAATTAAGTGCATGCAGCAGTTTCTCTACCACAGTGCAACTTTTCTATGAGGGGGTGTGAGTATTGTGGCATCAATTCAATAGAAATTATTACAAAAATAAACAGGAGTCTCTCACAGCATTGGCTTTCTCTCAGCATTTCCAGAAGAGTTCACTGCAGCTTTAGTGTTTGCGAGATATGAAGGTGATAAAATTAAAATATTTAACAGTAGGAGAGAAGAGGAGACTGATGACAGTGACTGAGAATTGTTCTCTTCAGATTTAGCATGAAAGCTTATTATGATGTTGTATATATTCATGATGATGCTGGTAACATTTCCATCATGCAGACTGTTAGTTGATGAACTGAGCGCCTCCGTGTGGCACCATCTCCGTCACACCCCATGCCACCACGTTGCCCCTCTTCTCACAACCCTGGCCATCCTGCAAAGCGAGCTGGGAAATCTCATCCTCGGATAGCGCCCTGTCCCACATGTTCACTCCTGTCATCTTCCCCACAAAAGCCATTTTCTGATCAAAGCCTGCCTCAAACCCTGGCACCCTATGGCCGTTGGTGGGAGTCAGAGGGCAGCAGTCGTTTCTCTCCTGTCCAAGCTGAAGTGAACCTCCATCAGGTAGGACGTGTCCCTCTGCTACACCAGGTGTGATTGCAACCTTTTTACCATCAGCCCACAAGGTTGCCAGACCCTGGTCAGATTTCCAAGCTCCACATAAGTGGATCCACTTTGAGGAGCGTTTGCCGTTCACCACATCTCGTCCCTCCACCAAGTGAGCCTCTCCTCCAATGGTGAACAGGGCTGAGGTGTGGCTGAGCAGCAGCTGGATCTCGTATGGGTTCCGGCGATTTCCATACGAGAAGAGGACAGTTTTGTTGGAGACGACCGTTGGCTTCACCCAAAGGCAGACGGTGAAGGAGGACAGTGACAGAGGGGTGTCTGGTATGACGGAGGCGTAGATTCGACTGGAGCGCATGGGGAAGAGAAGGGCCATTTCACAACCTATAAAGAGAATGTGTGATAGTTTTTATTTTCTGTTATAAAACTATGTAAGAATTACATTATTACTAGATAGTCTTGGGGTGGGTTTTATAATAACAATGCTGTCATTATGTCCTCAATACTGATGATATATGTATTTCATTGCATTGCAGTGTCAAAAAAGTGTAGCCTTTGCTTTGCCTTCTTTAATACTCCCTGATTGCAACTTCTGTCCCATTGGTTTTGAGAAAAATCTGTGTACATGGTGCCAATGTATTGATATCAGTAGCTTTGCTTTTGCTTGGCTTTGTTACTTATAAATAAATCTGCAGTGTTTCTGTATGAGTGGTGAAAAAGAAAGGAAATTTGGAAATCTTTGTGAGTTATCCTGATATGTTCACTGCAATGTTCTTTTAACTCATTCATCTGGTTCTGCTTTCTCTCTCTGTGTGTGCTGCTAATAACTGTATTTCCTTCTTCATTGTGGCAATTTTACATTTCTGGACTTTTAAAGTCAAACAAACACTTTTGTTTGTTTGACTGTTGTAAGTTGTCCTGTTGTAAGTTGACAGGACAACTTACAACAGTTTAGTAAGTTGTCCTGTCAACTTACTAAACTGGGGTTAGTAAGTTGACAGGACAAGGATAGGTTGTTACTTGAGTAGGGTAATACACCTGGAGACAGAGGAAGTGGAAAAGGTATTTAGGACAAACATAGCCTACATGATTAGTTGTTGGACGTTCAGAAGCAAAGCTCAACAGAAGGGAGGTCTCATTTTTCTATTGGAAGTGTGACCTGGATATGTCAGTGTTCCTAAAATGTTGTTGAAATGGAGATGGAAGGGGATAAATGCTGAAGACAGGTGAGAACAGAGCTGAAAGCAAAAGCTAAAGACAGACACAGAGGTTGTTGAGAATGAGAAAACAGTGACAAGATGGATATGTTACCTGAGGGTAAATGTCTTTGCCTCGATGACCTCAGTACCTCTTCAAGCTCTGCCTTCATCTGTTGCATTGCTAAAAGCGCTGCCTCTAAAGCCACCTCTTGGGATGCAACCTCTTGTTCCTGGAGATGGAATCCTGTTTTCAGATGCACATCTGTCCCTGCTCCTGGACTGCTCAAGCAACTGGTCTCCAACTTAGCAAGTCGAGATGCCTGTGTCTGTACTGCAGTGAGGAGCTGCTGCAGCATTGCCTCCTGGCGGTTCCCAACAGAAATCCCATTTGGATCTCCTTGAGGTTTGAGGCGCTCCATGGTGTCTCTGAGATGAGCCTCCAGCTGTAAGACCATTCTTCTTCCAGCTGTCTCCACTGCAACCCCACAGGACCCACCATACTTCGCCACAAATCTATTTATAGGGACCAATATAAAGGATCTGTTCACTTGAGGGAGAAACACTTTAACCAGAGAGAAGCAAACTGTATCATCTTTTGGTTTTTACGAGGCAAAGGATTGCAATGGGCACAGTCTAAAATACTTCTGAATGCAATTCACCTAGAATCATTCGGAGCAATTTAATGTGTGATGTTTAGTTCAGCTGGTAAATTAAACCTCCAAAATCCTGTAAATACAACAGTAGTTCTAATGTAAAGTTTGTTTAATACTGGAATGGCAGCACATTCACCCATTGTGTTTGCTGAGATAAGTGCCACAGTCATGACACTGTATCATGCACTACATTAGGCAAAGAGTGGTGATTGGCCTAGAGAGTTTTTGGGCAGGATGAAATCAGTTTGATCTGCCAGAGCAAATGAAACATAAGCTCTCTGGCAGAGCAATCTGTTTCTCAGGGTACCACTTGCTGGAAAAGAAATCCATCTCAAAAGTGCACAAAACTATAATCACCAGTCTACTTACCTGAGCATTTCACTCCGTAGAGACTCAATCTCCACCTTGATAATATCATCGGCATATTGAAGCAGCATGTTCTCCCTCATTTGACTGTTCTCCAGCATTGAGAAAAGTTTGTCCCATTTTGTCAGGTCTGTGGAGCTGCAGGGGGCTTGACTTGGTGTTGCTGCAGAGACAGGGATATATCAAGAGGAAAAAAGTTAGGACGCTGACCTGGGAATAGAGAGGTGAAGCCAGGTTATTGGGACTGAGATAACAACAATGAACAAGATACAAACCCGAGATAATGAGAGAAAGGCAAACAACAATCCAGTCCTAACTCATACTCTGGCTACCGTCTTTTCCGGTGAGATTTTGAGGCTTTCTGTTGTGAATGGGAAGGAACAGAGAAGTAAAAGGAAGGGGAAGTCCTGCAGGAGAGATAACAGGGACAGAAAGAAACACAAAGAAGATAGGATAAAGCAGAGGCAGGGGGTAGAATAACCCAGGAGTGAGAATTTGTGTCAGACACACTGTTCTTATTAACATTTGAGCCTCTTAAACTCTGTTTATACCTGGCTTATTCTGGAGGGGCACTATCACAGGCCTTCAGGATTTGTGTTGGCTGCCTGTCCTCGAGGTTCAAAATAAATTAAGTGGGAGGTTCATGCACTGTTTCCTCTGCCTTGGAGACATTATGAAGGGACCTACCAAACCAAAGATCTGACAGAAGTCGAGAAGTGATTCTACTGGATCTGAAAAGTCATTGAAGAAATATTTATCTGTGACCTGAGTGTAAGTGATCACAAGCTTCTGCACTTTAACTCCAAGAATTCCATGCTTTTTATGCCCAAGATGCATCAGGAAAATAGACAAAAACACATTGCTTCATTTCTCCATTCATCTGTAAATGAGCTGTCTTTTGACCTCATTCATTCCCTGAATTCAAGTTGCCATGACTACGACTCCAGGTCAGAGGCAATGATCCTTTAGATTTACATTATTTTTTCCCTCCTCTTCATCACACACATGCATCTACTGTACTTAAAACACATGGTATATCTTGTAAAACCCCTCACCCTGACCTCTACACTCTCAATCTAAAACAAATTAGTTTGTTCTGTCTACATTCTCCCTCTTATGCTGTAATTCATCTGCTTTTCTTATGTGTACTTTGTGCAGACTGCCCCCGCAGCCAAGTTTGCCGCTTCTTTACGATTGTTCCTGCAATTAAACGTGGCACCAGGGTTAAATCAACAAACAAATGCAAAATACAAGCCATGAGAGGCCCGTTTGGACACACTCACTTTCCCTGTTTATGTACACAATTTTTCACACGTTGGCCCTTTATTCTTTGTCTCTTGAGCGACACTGACACACTCACATGTTCACAGATGCTTCTCAAACAAGCTTAGGGAAGAATTTTATAATGACATAGTGTTTGTGTGATTGGAGACCAGTCATTCATGCTGTAATATGTGTTAGTCCTGGCAGGCAGCTGGAAGAGCACCCTGCATTTTCTGGCTCAGCATATTCGTTGATGCTGCTCGACTGTGTTTCTGCCAGACAAAACTGTACTGCGGAAGTGCTGGTGCTGCTCTTTCCTAAGTTCTTACCATAGAGATTACAAAATACTCATTAAACTAATCAAACGTTTCTTAGCGTTAACAATCAAAAATCAGATATGAAGAAGAAAAAACATAGATCGTTATTGATGTCGAGCACTAAATGCACAAAAAATCTTATGTCTTCTCTTACCTTATAAATGGAAATAAGCCTTTTGTCACTCAATTTTTTATTTAAAGGTTGAGGTTTGTGTTCACTTGCTCATATCAGTTAAGTGTCTCCTCATGCATTCATATCTGGCACATCATCTTCTGTTTACATCCCTGTTTCTGCACCCACACAAAGCCTTTTCATTGCAGTAATTAATACCCAAAGCTAACCATCTAAGGTGACAAAAGCTAACACAAAAGCATGCATGAATCCTGCATGATTTCACCATCCAGAATTGAATTAAGTCATGACCACGGCCATCAGAGAATAGACGCATTAGGTAAATCTTCATTCCAGCACGAAACTGACACACTTAGTGACTTACGTTCCAGTGCGTCTCCATCCGTGATTTCATTGTAGTAGGTGTCGGCGTAGTTGACCTCGATGTCCTCATCATAGGCGACGGCCAGACACACACACACTGACAGCACACACACTGCCTGGGGGAGCCTCCGCCACAACATGCTGCCGCCGCTGCTCGGGTTTGAGATAAAGTCAAAGAAATGTGTGAAGGTGATGCGTGGCCTGCTCCGCTTGTCTGTGGGCTGTGAGGAGGTTGCAGTCAGTCCGTCTGTGTCTCTGTGTCTATCTCACTTGGTAGAGTGCTGCAGGTCCACTCACGTTTTCAACCCCTCACCCTCTAATATAGTGCATGTCTCTCCTCCCCTATGACTTCCCACTTCTCTCTCTCTCTGTCCCTCTCTCTGGCTCTCTCTCTTTCATTCTCTCTTGTTAAATTCTGAGCAATCCTTTGGCAGGGAGCGTGGCTGTGTAGACTGTTAACTGAAACTAACTTTTCATTCATTTATCACAATGTTACAAAATATCCTAATGGAGCAAATAATATGCACTCAGAGACAGCGGTGTTTAAATCGAGACATTAACTTCCTAACATGGCATTTATCACCGAGGTAATATACAGACTTCAAACAGGTATTTTTGGTCATTTTTTAAATTAGTTTTATCATTTTTTGGGTGATTTTGTTGCTGCTAATTTTTACTTATATTGTTACATATTTTGTTGCCTTTTTGTTCATTCTCTCGATTGTATTGTTCAATTTTTTTAAATTGCTTGACTGTGTTCTTCCTGTTTGCTCATTTTCTTGCATGGCTTATTCATTTATACTATTGTTCATTTTAGCTTTGTAAGGTTTCTTGATTATTTAGTTAACTTTTAGTTAATTTTGTTTCTTTTTGTGATTGTTTTTGTCATTTCTGCTAATTTTTGCTTAGTTTATTCATTTAGCTAATTAGCATGATTTGTTTGCCCATTGTCTTTTTATATAGATTATTATTTTATTTGTTTTTTCTTTATTTCAACCTTTTTTTTTTTTTTACAAAGTGTAATTATGTAACTGAGTAGAAGGAAAATAGTGCAGCAGGCAACTGCAAAGTATACCCAGAATACTTAGGTTTGTGATGCAAGCATAAATTTTGCCACAAACACTCTCTTTGGTCCACTGTGTTACAAAATGGCACTGGCCACGAAAAAAAATCACAGTGATGACCATTTTCCAAGATGACTGCCACCCAAACTGAAAAGAATTATTCCCAAAGCAAGTAATTGAGTTAATGACAATATATTGAGCATATATCTAGGTTTTAGGGGTCATCATATATCATATAGTACAAATATAAAATTTAACATAAACATCATTTGTCTCCAAATCACCCTTTTTGCAAAACTATTGCTATTGCTGAAAATTAAGAAATTACAATGGCTGCCCACTTAATGGCCATGTCTCCAGAAAAATCTAACTGGTAATTCTTGTTTATCATCTCAAATATTTTAGTGGTAAAATGCTTTTATTTCTGAATTCTTGCGTAAATGTTCACTTACTTGTCATATATTTCAAAATTTCCTCTCACAACAAAGATGGTGTCCAAGATGGCCACCATAAAACTTAAAAATATCTCATCAGTAAATAAACATAGAGATAGTAGTATAAGAGATAATAAAGATGATAATAGAATTCATTAGAATCATTTTTTATTTTGTCAGGCTACATTTTAAAAGGTGGAGGCAAGCTTAGCAAAATTCTAATAGACTGATGTCAGCCCACAACCAGGTCACACTGGTGACATCACTGCTGTGTAACTCAGTATGGGGGTTAGTGTCAGCTGATCAAGCTTACTAATGCTGTAGTAATAGACTAGTAGTTGTAGTATCATGATTAAGGCTAATGCCACAGATGTTGTTGTCATTGCACTTAGTGCCTTCCCCACTCTTCACAGTTTGGGGTTAAATGTCAGAAACTGTGCTGGATCAGTATACATGACCTGTGTCAATACTGCATGTGGGCCAGGAAAAAACCCAAGGCATATTATTCATTCATACCTTCACAGGCTGTGACACTGTGTTGGCCTTCTGCAACAAGGGCAAGAAACTGCCTGGCAGACATGGGACATTTGTCCAGAGGCCTCTCCTGTCTTCTCTAAACTGAGTAATTTTCCTCTCACAGTTGAAGATGGTGACCCGGAAATCCTGGAGACACTGATGCATGACAGGCCCAGCACAGCTTCCGCTGTGGACAAGGCCAGGTTTGACATATTTGCCAGACAGCAGAGGCGATATGAGGCCATTCCTCCAACCAGAACAGCTCTGCTTCAACATTCCAGACTTGATGCCTACAAGGCTGGTTGTGTTTGGGCCCAGGCCCAAACAAAACCAGAAGCAGAGAGCCCTGCTGACTGGGGATGGCAGTGGTTTGGTGAAAAATGGTAGGTTTTCTGGACAGCCTACTCTCCTATTGCTCAAAGTTGCCAACAACTAACCAAATGCAGATGTAAATCAGTTTGTAGTGGGAGATGCAAGTATTACAGACAGGGTCTGAGCTACACTACTCTATGAAGCTGCAGGTGTGAGTTGTACTGAAGCAGCTTATCACCTCTTTGATTGGGGTGAGTGGCAATTTTGTTTTCTTTTTTTGACCATCTTCAATATGTCCAAAAGTCTTAAAGGGGAAATATATTATCACAAATGGGTTATAACCATATTGGTTAAGTTAGTTAACCCTAAAAATATTGAATTTGTTCAAAACACTAGTTTGTGAACAACAGTTTATAGCTATTGTGGCGGCTATATTGGACTCCATCTTTGCCTCACCGTGGTGGCTTGGCTCTTGGTCCCAAAAGCCTAGGTATAGATCCAAAAGTTATGAGCCTATGTCATAATTTCCAGAAATATGAGTGTTTTTTTTTTTGGTTTTGTGACAGACATCTTGGATGCCATCTTTGTTACAACCATGCTGTGAGGTGTTACATAACAAAGAAGAATCATACTAAAATGTTAGGCACGAAAAAGTTTGGTTTACACTCTTAATGTTGAGTTTTGTTCAAAAAATGTAGCTGCAGAGGAATTTTTTTTTTCTGTATTTGCTAGCCATATTGAAAAATAGACACCATCTTGGAATTTTACTTCAACAGATTTTGTAGTTTGTAATAAACAGAAAGATGTTTAGGGTACATGATGTCTTTTTCATGAGCCTTTAAAAATCCAGTATCATTTGACTTCTATTGAATCCCCTATTACTCTGAAAGATCTGTTTTATAGTTTTACATCTGACAGTTGCAAGATGAAAAGAGCCAGAGGCACACAGAACATGTACTGTAGATACCCAGGCATCATCTGACTCTTGATTCTTCATCATACTGGTTCAACATGACTTGGAGGTATTTGGTTTTCCATTTCTCCTCCTCCACTGTCTTTTTTTCCTGTTTCTTTTCTCTCTTCCCTTCAGAGCCACACCCAGTGCATCTGCTCTCTCTTCCTGTCACACACGTGGAGACGCAGGCCTATAGTATTACTGCATTTACATGCCTATGCCTTTCTCTCTGTGCTGAAATGTTTAAACTTTTAGCCATGCACGATTTGAAGATCTGACTGTTTGGGCTGGTCATAAAACAGCAGGGGGTGGGGGGGTTTGCAAGGCATGATCTCTGGCCACAGTTGCTTGCAAATTCCGGGGGCATGCCTTTCAACTTCTTAAGGAGAACCCAAGTAAAGAAATGGGACCAAAACATTCTACTTTTATTAGACCTTGTGGATCCAATATGACAAATCTGTCAGTGGTGTAAATACAGTATGCAGGGTTGCATATGACTTATAGCTTCAGCTACAAAAAGAACACTGCTGCCCATCTGCAGTTTGCTCAGAATCATGTGGATAAGCCAAAAGACTATTGGAACAATGTTTTATAGCTGAATGAGATCAAAAATAGAGCTTTTAACCTCTTAAGATCTAACCTCTTCTTTTGGTTTGCGATATTTGATGTTGGTGTTGGAGTTTGGTGTTTGGTGTGTGTAAATATGACATATGTACTCTTAGCAGAATTTCTCCCATTTAATTTAAAGTGCAATTTGACTACATTTTTACGTGGTTAGTGTAGTGTTTTATGCTTTTTGTTGCTGATACCCAGAGTCCCCCAGCTGGGGAACCTCGGGTTTAAGCTGTTAAATGACAAATGTGGCATTTGTAGAGAAGCTACCACGACATTCCAGCGTAAGGACATTATTTCCATTTGTGAAACATGACCATTTTAGTGCGGTCTTTGTATAATCACTATACATGGTTAACTTTACCATACAGTTGAAGAATGCCAGATTATGACCCCACTTTGACATTTGATTATTTCTACCACTAATGAATTGGAAATATCTATGTACACCAATTAATAGTGATTGAATGGCTTCTGGGAGCACTCCTAAGTGCTTCTGCCTGAACTGTTATCACTGACAAGTATAGTCTGTGAAAAGAAGATCCAAGTATTGTAAATGTGAACTTATGATTGGTACAGTACCTAATCCTTTCCCAAGCCCCCTAGTGTCATCTGAAGCTAATCCTAATAATATCATTATTAACCCTAAAACTGTCATTCAATGAACCTAAGTGTGGACGTGCCCTCACAGGAAATTACGAAATGGTTAAAAATTTCTCTAAATTTCTGTCCTTGTGAAAACACTTGGCTCTCACAAGTTGAAATATACGAGCAGTGCCTCAGCCTGTAAGTGAAGCGGTGAGTAATGCATCGTTGGAGGTAGCGTGTGTCGTAATCAGATATAACTGCAGCTCCCGCAAATCACAGAGAGAGAGAGAGAATGAGCCGAAGAAGGAGGTAATGGAAGGGGGAGGAAGCAGGGAACACAAACTTTCCTGATTTTTGCCCCATGCAGAGATGTGTGTGTGTTTGTGTGTGTGAGTGTGTGCGTGTGTGTTAAGGGAAGTTTGAATGGAACCCAGACGTCAGGAGTTTCTAAATAGCTTTATTGTTCTCTTGCTTAACTGTTTATTTATTTATTTGTCATTCATATGTTTGTATTTGTTGCTATACTCTCTACCCTCTGTGCAATGTGACTACAAACTCCATATATTCTTGAGTGTATCCTTTCGTGTACATTTTCCGAGGGATGGAAATAATGACTTCCTCATGGGATTTTGGGATTTGCCCCCTCTCCTCTCTCTGTCTCAGTCTGCTGTTTCATCTCTCCCCCTTGCTTTTTTGAAAATGTATTTGTAGAAATACAATCATCTGGGTGGGACAGCATTTGCACTCAGACGGGTGCAGAGTATGAAAAAACAGGAAATTTGTGATCAGTTTAACAACACTATTTGTCTCCTTCCGACAGCACCTGATAGAGAAAAGGAGTAATTTAAACAATGAGAATTAAAAATTTACATTATCACTTCTAAACAGCTGCTTTCTTCCTTGCCTTTACTTCTTATCTACTTTGTACAAGGATTCTAATGCATCCTAAAAGCAACATACAGACCAGTGCAATCATAATAATCCTGGCTGTCTGTCACTGCGCTGGTGGACTTTCTTTCCACCGCCGCTTTCAGAGACTCCTTTCTCGATCTGTATACTGTGTTTTCCTCTTTTGCTGTTCAAGACATTTCACTGTGTTTGTAGTCCTGGCCAGTACCAGCATCACATACTGTAGCATGCACAATTGGAACAACTTGAAAACAATTCAACTCCAGTTCATTCTGCTCTTCTTACTTACTGCACTGCTCTTGGTGTGCTGCAGTTCCGTCTGAGAGACGAAACTGAGAGAATAAACGTAGTTGTTGTATGGATAAACAGAGCAGACAAAAATATATAGTAAAAAAAAAAATAGTAATGGACATGTTTTACAAAATCTTTGCCGTATTTTTACTGACTTCACCACTTCCCCAACAATGTAGAATTAAATGCACTTTGGTGAAAAGTCTGCCGCTGCTAGGGAGATTATCATAATAGGGGGAAGATCATAATCGCCGATTATCTCTAGGCGCTTCACAATTCGAGGCCGAAACCTCATGACTATACAGAGAGTAAACCCAA
>JAQQAE010005446.1:0-17614 GCA_029823295.1 Pseudamia nigra | reverse complement strand
TATAATTTACCTTTATTTAACCAGGAAAAAGCTCATTGAGATTAAAAATTTATTTTTCAAGAGTGTCCTGGCCAAGACAGCAGCAGAAGATACACATGTTGAAATAACAGCCATACATCCACACTAATATACATACATAACACAATGAAAGTCATTACTAAAAAGAAACTTAAAACTAATAAAACATCACCATTAATTTCAGAAAGGTACTAAAAGAATAACAGTGTTCCTTAAAAGCATCTCAATGCCAAACCCAATCCAATCAGCTATAAAAAACATTTACATCTACATTTGTCCTTTTCCCATTCATTTAAAATAAGTTTGAATGTATTTAAAGAAACCAATTCCTTCAGTTTAATGTCCTCCTGTAGATTGTTCCAGGCAGTGGGAGCAGAACATGTAAAACTTTCTTTCCCAGTTCTGTTCTAACTTCTGGAACCCATAAAGCTAACAGATTCTGGGACCGTAGACTGTAATTATTCAGGTCATTCCAGCAGATGTAGACCAGCAAATACGATGGAAGCAGACCTAACATACATTTATAGATTAAAGAATACCAGTGTTTCAGTCTGCATGTAAAAAGATCATATATTGTACATGTACAGTACATATTTCAAGTGTATTATAATCACAACAGTCCAAACAATATAAAAGTTCAGTAGCAACAAGATACTGTAGTTCTTGTTTACCTGAAACGACCCAAATAAATTCACTTGTGAACCACTTGTGGGTCCCAACCCAGTGTTTGGGAATGGCTGGTTTAGAGCCTTTGTGTCCTTTGACATCTGATAGAAAGCAGAATGTATTGCAATCATGTAGTTTAGACCAGCGGTTCCCAACCTTTTTTGCGGTTTGGACCGGTTCGATGTCAGACTATTTTCACAGACAGGCCTCTAAGGTGTGGTGGTTAAATACAACAAAATAAAATGGTATGACCGTCATAAAAACTGGTATTTTCTAAATATAATAATTAACGTGAATCCGCTGTGTTTGCAACTTTATTAGCAGCGTCCTTGTGACATTGCGCCAACATTATAACATGAGTAACGGCCTCCAAGCCCCACACTCTCTGGTCATAATGGAAAGGTTAAACATGCCTTCAACATACAGTAAGATCCACCACAAGAACAAACATAAAGTGCATGACAAGTACAACTCACCATAACGTTAAATCAGTGGGAGCCCTGGACTTGTTTCTCTGCAACGAGACGGTCCCATTGAGGGGTAATGGGAGACAATGACACCTGAAGTGTGTTGCTTTTGTCCAGTCTGCTCCATAATTTTGTTTTGTTGATGCGGTGGCCCTCAGTAATTGCTTCTGTCCTTCTTGTTCACGCTTTTTCTTTCAAAATACTCCAAAGGCTTGTCTTTTAATGCTGAATTTTTGGTCTCCAAGTGGCGAAGCAGTTTTGAAGGCTTCATTGCCTCATTAGAGAGCCGGTTGTCGCATATTATGCAGAGCCCAGTTTGTGGGAACAACCTGTTGCAAGAAATCCATATTTCAAGTAGGACTCCTGGTGTTGTCTGTTAAATGCAGCGTTGTTTTTCTTTGAAGTCATAGGCTCTTCTTTTATCTCCTCACTGGGTCTTTTACCCTGCGCAAAGAAACTTTCCAAAGACATTTGTTTTTTGTTTATCTTGCTAGCTTGGGGGTTTCAATTTAGTGGTAATGTACTATGTGTCACTGGCCGGTGCAGCCCTTTTAAGAAGGGAGCGGATGTGGGTAAGACATGTGACCGAGGCAAGCATCTTGACATGCGTCAACAGTGAGTCATAGACAGATGCGGCGGAGTAATTTTCCAAAATAAAACATTGTTCAGAATCAGATAAATAAAATGGAAATAATGTAAGTTATGTATTCTTTCTGTGTGGCCCAGTACCAATTGACCCAGGGACCAGTGGTCTGGGCCCAAGGGTTGGGGACCACTGGTTTAGACCATCTGAATCAAAACCAAGACATGATTGAGACCAGAGTGTATGAACATTTAAACCAGACTAGATACACAACAAAGGCATAATGGCAATCCAGTGTTTAAAGTATGAAATGGCATAAGGAGTGAGATGATTCATCAGGTAAGTGATGGAAGCATCCTGTGGAAAGATGGATCAAGTATCAGGCAAAAAGTTTTCTGCCAAAAATGTTTGTTTCAAACCATAATAATGACATTAACACATAAATCAGAAAAGTAGAGCTCTTGATTGGTTTTGAAATAAAGTGCTCATTGTCAGAGACCATGGCAAGACTGAGAAAAAAATTACCTGGGGCTGAGACCAAGACATGACTATAACACATTTCAGATGTTTATGAGCTACAACTAATAGTGATATTTCCCTCTAAGCTTAACACGTTTGGTTTAAATAAATGTTCAAATCTTATCATCAAAACTCTAAGATTAAAGACAAATTTCAGGATTGATCTGGTATGACTGTATAGAAAACTGGATACAATTTATTTCAAAGTAGCCACACATTCAATTCTCCTTCACTTTAAATAATTTTATGACATCATATACAATAACTAGAAAGCACTCAAAGAGTGCAGACCTTACCCAAGGCAGCTCACCATGTACAGTGGTTACCTAAAACTATCCTGCAAAGCATTATTACATGCAGAATATATATTCCTAGATTACTTTTCCTCTTATTTTTGGATTGCTTAACATTGGAAACTCTGTCTTAGCATTTGTAATTACAGCTTTATCACAAAAAGTTTATTAGTTATTCACAAAAAACTATGATTTTTTAAAATGATGGTTTCCTTCAGGATCCAGCTTCACATATTTTGAAGATTCGCTGAATCTGCTGGCACTGTACTGAATCAGCTGGGTTTCAGCTACAATTTGATGTTAGTTGAATGTCTGTAGCTTTTTCTGTTACCGTACAGTAGCGCAGTTCCTATCAGCTCCTATAAATCAAAGCGATCTACATAGATCACCAAATCCAGAATATTGCTGGCATCTGGACCAAATTTGTAGTATCGTAGAACCTAAAAGGATATAGTTTTGTATTTTTTAAGTCAGATCTTCTCAGCATTTTCTGTAAAATAACCAAAAAAATGTAATTGGCCCTATCCCTCAATGGTGAAGAATACCTACTGAAATGTGATCCGCATCACTCCCAAAATCTAATCAATTCTTTCTTGTATCATTTTCAAGCTATCCTGAAATTTTCCATCAAAATCCATTGTAACTTTTTGCTTAATGTTGTTAATTAACAGACAAACTCTGGCGAAAACAAAACCTCCTTGGTTGAAGTCATAATACAGTCAGACAAATGGACCCAGTACCCCATTTTTAGAATGATCCTTTCTCATAAAATTATCATTAAAAGTTCGTAAGGACCTTTTAAATATATTTTCCATCACTGTATCCAAGCAGAATAATCATATCTCACTTAACTTTCAGGTTGGCAACAAGAGATTGTTAAACTTTTCCACTGGACTTGTCTTTCATCACAGATCACTGGATCATCTCATGGAAATATGAGAATGTTATTAAATGTCACTCTGTGCTAGTTTCTGTCTAATATGCAGGAATCAGGGCTGTAGAATGCAGAATTACCCGTTTGTTTTTATTTCAAAACTAGACAATAAAGGTCAGAATTGCAGAAAGATACATTTAAAGTGGTAACGCAAACCTCACAACAACACTCCACAGTGATACCTGCTCAATAATTCTTCCGACATGGCATCCAAATGGAAAAATCCCTTGTTATTTCAGCTTCTGACTGGCAGCGAGGAGTTATTAAACGTCTCCATGGATGTCTCTTTCTTCACAGGTGACTGGTTCATCTTGTGGAAATATAAGCATTTTATTACATGTGTCACTCCAGCTCTGCAGAGCCTGTATTCAGGTTTTATTGGAGATTATGGTGACTACAAATGGAGCGTCAGGTGCGCAAGCCACCCACGTTTTCTCTTATTATATCTGATTTATGCAGCCTCACAGAAAAGCCACACATCCCTCCAAATGTCACTGGTGCTCAAAAGTGGGTGTGTTTTTCACCTGAATGGGAAGATTGTAACAATTATGGTGTTACCTCAGCACATACAATAGTCCCATTGTGTGGCGTGTAACTCCCCAGGCTGCTGGTGGATCTGAGGCTTGGCGTGGAGCGAGCGGACAGGGTTGAGGTGCAGAGTGAGCCCACTGCTGAATCGCTGGCTTTGTTTGCAGACATATCCTGGGATTTGATCATACAGTTGAAATGGCTGAGGCTCAAAGCTGCTTAGCTTTGCTTGTAGTCTGGCCTGCACACACTGTCAGACACATGTGCAAGCTTGTTTAATCTGCCATGTGGTTATCTGAGTTTCCAAACGTCTGGGTTTAGTTTTAACAGCACAAAATGAAGCTGGGAATGGAGAAACATGCTAAACAGTCTAGTGTTGGGAAGGTCATTTGTAAAATGTAAAAAGGTTCTCATTACAAGTTGAAACCCCTTTGTAATCCACATTTTAGCATCTTAAAAATATAATTAGCAACTATTTTTAGGTGTTTCAATATCATTCAAGTTATTATATTTTATGACTTATTAGCACTTTACAGTAGAGCTCAGTAATGACATGGTAATAATTAGCCTGTTCTCTCATTCTTGCTTGTTGAATTCAGTCAATATGTCAACACTTTTAGCTTTTAGCAATATGTCAAAGCTTTTGTATATATTTAAAAAATATATACAAAAGCTTTATATTTAAAACAACATAGCAACCAGAATGTATAAAAATGACAAAATAATCAATAAAATTGACAAAAATGAACAACATAATAACCACCCCTTTCAAAAGCAGTTGGATCAGCAGATGTAATGTGCTTCCATGTTTTCTCTGTTACTTTAACACATAGTGTATGTATTTGTTAAGTCAGCTGTACAGTACTGTACTACAGTATATAACATGCTACTCATATACAAGTCAGCTGTATTTTCTGCTTTCATCTATCATTTATGATGATGTGCCTGTGTTTTGTGGCTCTGTACTCGACATCATTCAGATTCTTCGAGGTACACTGTTTTGTAAAGGTGTGCGTACTCGGTCTTGTGGTCACGTCACCTGCTGTGTCTCTTTCGCCTGATTGTTACTCACCTGCACGCACATGTCTCATGACGATAGCATGTTTCAGCAGGTGTTAGGCAGCACATTACGATGAACTCCTTCACATGGGGGAGCATTCAGAGAAGGAGAAGAAGCGTATCTCACAGTAGTGTGTTTCTTTAAATCATCAGCCCAAACTCTACAGCTGTGGTTTTCAAACTGTACCTAAAGAGAAATGTGATTTCACCGTAGGACACACAAAAAAACATTCTTAACTATCTTAATATCTATAAATCCTCATACCCTAGCATGTAATGTATTTTATTCTTTAAATGTCAAAGATAATGTCACGTATGCCAATGAAGAACAAAGTTATTAAGTTTATTTTTATTTAATGGTGTGAAAATAGCAATGATGAGAACGGAAAAAATGAAAAAGACCAAATAATGATTTAAAAAGTACTTTTGAAAAAACTACAAAATACATGAAAATTAACCATAACATGACACAAAATGGACACAACGGAATTAAATAATCAGAAATGATCTACAGCATAATCAATGTAATGGAAACATGAGAACAATAATAAACAAAAACAGTAAAGAAAAAGAATACAATAACAAAAATGAGCAAAAATGAACAAAATAATAAACAAACTGGACAAAAATGAACAAAATAATCAACAAACTAGATAAAAATGAACAAATAATCAACAAACAGGACATAAATGAACAAAATATTCAACAAAATTGACAGAAATAAACAAAATAACCAATGAACTAGACAAGAAGGAACACAATAATCAACAAAATAGACAAAAATGGGCATAATAATCAACAAAATAAACCAACCCAAATAAATATCGACCCAGTTTGGAATCGAATTTTACATTTGGTACACATAGTTCAAGAAAATAGTTAAAAAATAAACAAAAACATTAATAAAATGAACAAAAAAAATGGACAAAAATGAACAACATAATAACCACAATGTGCAAAAAGTTTGTTTGTTATTTTTTGTTATTCAGTCCTACAGTTGGTATACATAGATCTACAGTACTCCTGAAAAACAGGAAGAAAAATTCACTTTAGTGCATTTTATTTCATATTTTCTAAATCTCTTCTAATGAATAACCTTCAGGTCTGTTGTTTGTCAGAGCCACAAGGCCCACACCGTATCACTGGCTGTTTTATTTTGCAGTTTGCTGTGGGTGTATCTCATCATTTTCCACATGACTCCTGACCTGCTAAACTGTGTCAGCGCACCAGGCCATATGACCCTGGCGGTGTGTCTGGAGTGTGCCAGCCTCGAGCACTGTGTGTGTGTGTTCGTCAGATACACAAACGGACCGGTTGGACCTCTTGGTGATTCATCCCTGCGGTGTTAAAGGTGTGTATTTGTGTGTCACACTGAGCTGCTTAGCGGGGCTAAGTCACAAGGCGAAGTGTGCAGAGTAAAGTGCAGACGAACTCAAAGCACAATAATAAGATCACAAAGCACAGCCTCCGTACTCAACTCCCATGATCCCTCAGCTGATTCCGCAGCTGATCTGGCACTGACAGCGTCCCCTCAGGCCATACAGCAGCTGCGTTCAACCTCATCCAGATCCAGGTGAATAAATGTGAAGACACTGTGTGCATTCACCTGCTGAGACTCTGCCTGCAGACATGTCCTTTCACCACAGAACGTAATAAGTATATCAGTGCTGCAGGTGCTTAATCTGAGGAGGGTTCATTATTACAGACCTGGTACCTCAACAGGGCAATGCATACGTGCCATTTGGTCATTTTTGTTCATTCACCTCTGCTTGTAAACTGATGGGGTATCAAAATTGCCCCAGTAGTAAGTACATTGTGTCAACATTTGGCCCGTGAGTGCTTTTATTGAATGGAGAGGGCTAGACTTACAGAAAAAGATGTGTCAGTTGGAGGCTGAGGAGCACCGCTGATGCTTGCCGGTATTTTTAAATTAATTATTTTGGTCACTCTTGTTCATTTTTGTTTATATTATTGACTATTTTGAACATGATACTCATTCTTTTGATAGTTTTGTGCAAGAAAGATCAAATCAGTAGGATGTCTTCAGTCTGTCATCAGCTGTGGTGCTGAACAGTCTGATGACGGTGGGGGTGAAGGATCTCCTACCGCCTTTGGCCCTGCAGCGTAGTGATGTTAGTCGTCTACTGCAGCAGCTCCTTTGTTGTGACAGAATGAGATGAAGAGGATGGTCTGCGTTGTCCATGATGTTCTTCAGTTTCTTCTGTGTGCACCTGTCTAGCACAGCCTCCAGTGAGTCCAGCCTCCCTAAAACCACTGATCCAACATCTTTAACCAGTCTGTCCAGGCGTTTTACATCGCTCTGTGTGATGCTGCCTCCCAAGCAGATGGCAGCATAAAACAGTGCATTTGCAATGACTGGGAAGACATGTGCACCATCTTGGGACAGATGTCAGCGGACCTGAGCTTCCTTAGGAAAAACAGGTGACTGTTCTGGGACCAGTCCATCTTGTTGTCCAGATATCCCCATGATGTTTGTTTATCGGCACCACCTCACTGTCCATGTTGCCAATAGTAACTTGGCTGAAGAAGTGGCTTACACTTTCAGAAGTCCAGTACCATATACTTTGTCTCGGTGGTGTTCATCAAAAGGCAATTGTTCTGATTCCAGTCACAGAAGGCATTTATCAGATGTCTGCACTGCCCTTCTTGCCACAATAGCAGTGTCATCAGAGTACTTATGGACAGGGCAGGAGTCAGAGTTTTATTTGAAGTCTGATGTGTACAATGTGGAGCCAAAACAGCCCCCCGCATGTAAGGTTGGAATGTATTAAATGAGAAGTCAAAGAACATAATCCCCACATAAGCACCAGTGCCCTCCAGGTGTGAGTAGGCTGAGGATAGCATGTAGACGACAGCATCATCCGCTCCAGTCACAGAATCAGTCTGTCCACGGTCTTCACAATGTGGTCTTAGTCAATAACCTCAGCTTGTTCAAAACAATTTTGTTCATTTGCTTCATTATTTTGGTTTATTTTTAGGACATTTTGGTTATTTTGTTCATTCTCTTTATTTTTTTATTGTGTTGACTATTTTGTTGATTTTTCTTCATTTTCTCAGTTATTTTGGCCGTATTATGAATTATTGGACGTCACCTTTCAGCACAGAATCACTTAATAGTACCGGTACACATGCTTTTATCTAAGGTTGATTCATTATGTCAGGCATTCATTCATTGATTGATTACTGAACATAACCCTTCATCACAGAATAGAATATCACTCAGTATGTTAGTGATATTCTATTTTTTTTGTGAGGAGGATTCTTTCTTCACCAACTTATCCCCACTTGTTTTGTCCATGTTCTTGTAAATTATGTCAATTCTGTTAATTAGTTGGTCATTTTTGTCATGTATAGTTAATTTTTATTCATGTTCTTGATCATTTTGTTGTTTATTTTCTTCCTTTTTGTCAATTTTCCTGACAAAGAGAATGAAACTGAACAGATATCTTTTTGTACATGTAATCAATCTGTAATCTCCCAGGAGGACATTTTCTTTGGTGCTGTTTTGATACCTGTTTGACTCAAAATGGCTTCACTTCACCACAGGGCCTTCTGGCACCCTGCCTGCCGTGTCCTCAGGATAAATGCAGAACATGCAGCCCTAACAGGTTATTTGTGTTGCTTTGTGCTCTTCATTAATGCCAGACTTCTTGTTGTAGCATGTTCCACATGGTTATTTTGTTTTTTCTGACACTGCAAAACAAAGGAGAGATCTGTGTATTTGGCAATGTCTAGGTACTAGGTGTACCTCTGCACGATCTGTTTTCTTCAGTGTTCCTCAACAGAAAGATGATCCCTTTACACTTTACTAAGAACAACATGATGATGAAATAGAGCTATTTAATATGCTGGGATGACCGGCATGGTCTCTGCAGGAGCACTTTCTGTGCTCTGGTGGAATGTAGCTGCATGAATTTGTGCCTTTTCTGCTTACAAAGGGAACAAAGAAATGTACAAAGTAATGGAGAAGACAAAAAATGGAGAAAATAATAAAGAAAATGAACAAGAATTAAGAAAATAAATAAATTATATAATCAGAATAATTAATAACACAAATAGAAATAAAGAAATGATCAAGAAAAGTAACAGAAATGAGGAAAAATTTACTGCATAATTTAAAAAATGACTAAAAATGAAGACAGATAATTTACAATGAACACAATAAGCAGCAAATTAACAAAAAAATTTGATTAAACTAAGAAGACTGTTGATTAGGTTTCACTGACATTCACAACATTAAATCACAATAATCCATAAAATGAAGAAAATAATTCACAAAGTCAACTAAACTGAGCAAACTAGGGATAAACTAATCCACCACAATGAACAAAATAAATTGACACAAATGAAAAAAATGAGATAAATGTAATAAAATGAACAACATAAAAGTACATTACAATGGTAGGTATTTTAGAGGCCCTCGCCAACCTTTAGAAAAGCTTGAAACACATTTTCCTTGTTATGTTAAATTAATAAGTGTAAACCCTATTGTGACATTTCCTTTAAACATATGTGCACCCTTTGAAAGGATGTGTAAAATCTAGGAAGATCAAATTGAACATGGCAGCAAAATCTAATCAAATATTCAGCCTGTTAAGTGTTTTGTTTTTACTTCTAGAGCTCTAAAAATAACAGTCCAACCTCCATTTGACAGTGTGGGAAAAAAGAAACAAGTGTGACATTGTGCTTTTCTTTAATTTCATGTTTGAGATTAAGTAGATTAGTAAGAATTATTGTGTGTTAGATTGCAACCCAAATGACAAAATAAGTGACAATGTATTCATTTTGGAGGCATAGAATTGCTCACATTTTAGGAACATGTTAGACCTTTGACAAATCCTGTGCTGCAGTGACAAGATCTGTTTCCATTTGATTCTGAATAAGTTGGGTCATTACATGCCATTTCATCAAATGCCCATGCACTTCAGTCTCAAAAAATTCTGAAAATATTTCCATTAATGCAGTTTTGTGTTTTCTTTATGGAACTTCATTTTTGTTTTCCATTAGCACTAAATTGTCATTTGCAAGTTGTGCAAATTAGCTCCATGTTTGGGATTTAAAACAAACCTGAAGGAGTCGCTTAAAAAATGCTTTATATCCCATGAAAGAAGAGTCATTGTACTTCAAAGTAAAAAAGAAATCACTTTTTTTCATACATTCCCACAGGGAGTTATGGTTGAATTTTACCCAAAACCCACTGCATATATCCATCTAATATTTAGTGTTTTGTACAGTCCATCTAGGCATCTCAACACTATAGAAAGATTAAAAGCCTGGTGCAGATACAAATATGGTTTCTGAAGGACTACACATCATTGAGCATGACCCAAATGTTATTTTTGCCATTTTTGAAGGGCTGGAATACATACCAGTTTTTGACAGGTAACAAATGTTTTTATATTTTGTCAGAGCAGGTAAAGGTATATCATGATACAACATTTCAGGTCCCTCAGCCATGTAGTTCTTCAGATATTGACTTTTGAAATTGGACAAAAAAATTTAAGCCTCTGATTTCAGCGCCACATACTGCCATCACTTAATTTGCTCTATCTCAAAAAGTCCTTATCCAAGTGCACTAAAATGTCATGTATTGGATAGGATGGCACAATTGGTATTTTTGAGACCAGAATTTTTTGAGACCAAAGTGCGTGAGGCATTTGTTGAAATGGCATAGAATAACCCTCTTCTGAATTTGGCAGGTGTTACAAAAACAACATCTTCCAGTTGGATGTTCTAAAATTGTCAGAATCGCTCATTTTCTGTTTAAGAGATGCAGGATATGCTGGTATCATTCAGGTCTTAGGAGAATCCAGAATATGCATCTCATCAGTAGGTTTAGGTCAGACAAAGAGCCCCTCTAGTAGAAATGGATGTACTCATTTGCAGCCAGAAATAGAAGCCTGTGTGGTTTTAAACACTATGAAAGAAGATATGGACAGGTTAACAGACATGCACAAATTCTGAAACCTGACCTTTTCAACACCGCGTCTGAAGGAAGGAAAGAATGAAGCTCAGTTTGTAAAGTGGGACATCTGCCACTAGAGGAAAACGTCCAAAAAACCCAGGAGCTGAGTTCAAAATGAACCTTACATGCTGCATAGTAAATGCTTCATTCTAGTTTCGGCAGCACGATTCACTGGAGTATGAAGTATGGATGTTTGAAAACACAGCCGCTGTTTTCAATCAGGGAGCATTGCTAGTACAGTAGACGTGAAACACACAGTTCCCTAACCAGTAGTCAGTGTGCAACCTGCAACCTGAAAGGTGAATTAAAACCTCCTCTACTGAGCTCACATATTAATAAATCTGACTCTAGTACCACGTCAGTTACACACTTTTTTAATCTCCATTTATGCCTGAGCACATTTTAATTAGAGCATTATTGCCATTAGTGTGGAGTGTGGAACAGAGTTCAGAATTCAACATAGGTAAAATTAGCCTTAAACCATGGCGGAGACTACATGTTCTATATCCTCACCACACTGTGCAGAAAAAAATCACTTTTACTCTCAGATCATATGCAATAGGAATGGCTGTTTCAGTTTTAGTGTGCAGTTAATACACTGTGCAGGGCATTTTGAGGTCACAGTGGGAGAAAAGGGACAAAAAGGAGGAAGCACATGAAGTAGATCAGGGTTCACATCCTACTTCATGCATCTTCAGTTTCATATTTGGTGTGTTTTCTGTTCATCTGCGTAACCAAATAGTTTTATGCCTAAATTTAATGTAACTGTAACCTATCAGCGTAACATTATCATCCACATGTGAAGCTGGTGTTCTAGGTTATGTGACCTGCACGTGAAAAATAAAAACACTACCTGTATTACAATACTCATATTATTATACAAAATTACACAAAATGGGGTGAGTACATAGAACTGTTGCAGTATATGTTTAACTAACATGACAGTGTTATAGTTTGAAGTGTTCAAAATGGGTGAACAAACAGGTTGAGGCTGAGTAGAGTCCGTCTCAAAAACAGATAAATAAAGCAATAAACAAACAAGAAATTACACATAATGATGTCAGACAATGTACTGTATACACATACCCTGGGGTGCCATATGGGGAAGAAATGTGACAGGGGCCCTGGAAAATGCAAAAACCTGTCACCAAGGGCTTAGATTTATTCTGAACATTGGCGGGGACAAAATAAACAATAAAATAAGCAACAAAATGAACAATATAATTTTGATAACTAATAAAAAATAAACAAAAAAATTAAGAATATTATTAGAAATAAACAGAATACTCAAGAAAATCAACAAAAATGAAGAAATTAGTCAAGACAATACACAACAATGACCAAACAAGCCAAGAAAATGTGAAAAAATAACCAAATAACCAGAAAATCTAGCAACAACTGGGGAAAATAATCAGGAATATAAACAAAAATGGGTGACAATAGGCAACAAGATAAAGAAAAATAGAGTATGTTGCAAACACAAATTTAAGTTAATTAGTTACTGAATTATAGGCTTCTGAATATGAAACTGATGCCACACAAGCACCTAGATTCTGCCCAAGTGTTTGACAGGCCAATGCACTGTACATACATGAAGAGGGACGCCCTGAGCTGCTCTATACCTCCAGCACATTCTGTCCTGGCTTGGCCTCGTTCTGTATTACCCAGTAGTTGAGCAGAGGATTCCTGTTCCTCTAGCTTAGTGATATTGTTCTCATTTTTGTTACAAGAGGTAACTGTTTCCATGGTTTGAAGCTTTGTAGTCATGTCACTGTGTAGCTTGCTTCATTAAAATTCAGTATAGCATATGGCTGAAAGTAGCATGGAGCAAAGAGACAACAGAGCTATTCGTGCTACTTCAACTACTGCGCAAATTCATATTAGAAACGCTCAGTTAAGAGCCAAGTCAGACTATCGTCACTTAAAGAAATAAAGAGCTACCTTGGCTGCATGGAATAAGTCTATTTGAATTACAAGCCTCAGAAACCTTTGTCATAGCTGATGATTGTTTTGGTGATGGCACAGAGATTTTCAGACTCACTAACCTTCATTTCTAAAAGCAATAACTTAACTGTCTCTTACTAGAGTGTGGATTTGTACAGTAGTTGTAGTAGCACAAATGGGGTTGGTTAAGTCTTATTTTAGCCATATATTTATCACCATGAAACATACACAACAAGGTTTTATGTAGTTCATTAAGCAGCTTAGTCATGACTTACCTGTTGAGCTGAGTTTTGCAGGTAGACTAAAGACGAGGCTGCTTGTGTCTGTGCATATGATGTTTGTTGAACCATGCTCATTGACTATAAAATAACTGGATATGCTGCAGCAACCCAAAGTAAAGAACTGCATGCTAACTTCAGTGTTGTCAGATGGGAAATGTTGTATCGTATCAGCAGCTTAAAATTATTGTATGTTGAGGAAAATTATTTTATGCACCCAATTTGCATTCCGACATTTTATCTTTAAATAATCAACAGAACAAAAACGCCTCTGGAAGAACAGCGCCTCTACTTGTGGTGCGCGTGTACCTAGCGGCGGTGCTGTCGCCGTACCCGACTCTGAATCCTGCGAGTCTTCTATTTTTCTGTGCTTATCACGTCATCATGTGCAACGTCATGTGTCACCATGTTCCGCTTCATGTGTTAATTGGCATAAAGGGTCACATGAGACAATGCATTAAAACAAGCACATTATGTACATATGTGCCAGGTATACTGTATGCAGGATCCATATCCCGTCTGTCTTTACTAATGAATCAATGTAGCCTTGTAATAAAGGGGTCAAATTATTGTACATTGTAGGATTTTTGGAATTATTGCTTGTACATTGAACAGAAGGTAAAATTATTGTCATAGGTCTGGTAACACTGGTTAACTTATTAGACAATTAAAAAATTGCTGCCATCCTAGTGATGTGTCTCATTGTCACAGCTGCTACAAATGATGAGGACATGGCAGAAGACGACGTTCAAGAATTTACAGGTGTGGGTGGGCCACAAGGACAAAACAACCAATATTTAAAGACTTAGCTCCTAGAGGGCTATCGACTCTGTGCCCACACTTCCTCTGCGTAAGACAACTGATGACCTAAAGTACATTAAGAAGACAAGAAATGGCACAAATTAACTCACCCATGAATTAAAAACTTTTCCAGGTGACTACATCATAAGTCCATTCTCCATGAGAAAATGGAAAGTTGTCATCAAACCTAAAATTAAAATATCAAACATTCCCTGGGTTGTTGCTACATACTGTAATACCATAAAGCTAAAACACTGAAGGTGTGTCCATCCCGTTGACTGGTAGTGAATGCATTATGTAAGATGCAGAATGCTGTGGACCATTTTGTCTTGTTCTTCTTCACTGCCCCTTCCTCTGATGCATACATTTCCCACGACCCTGCGTCCTCCACTCACCTGTGACCACGGCTCTTAGCAGCATGTGAACCAGTCGACTAGGAGAGTTTCACCTTCACATCACACCACCTCTCCAACCAAGCTCTGGGTTTCTGAAATCCAGCTCACATTTCAGGCAGAGATCCATTGACCGGAGTGCCAGCTACAGATCTTAAAGACCCCACTGTATTAGTTTGACCAAAACCAGACCACGTTGTCAGAGCTTAATTCAACCAGTTTTCCCCAAATGTTTTCAGCGCAAGAGACAAAAAAATGATTACAAATGAGCAAAATTATCAAAGAAGTTAGCAAAAATAACAAAAATAATCAATTAAATGTGCAAAATGCTCAGTAAAGTGAGCAGAAATGAGCAAAATAACCAAGAAAATTAATAAAATAACACATAAAATTAACAATAATGAGCAAAATAATCAAATAAATGAAAAAAATGAGGACATGAATCAACTGAATTAATAAGATGGTCAATAAAATTAGCAAAATATTTACTAAAATGAATAAAAATGAGCAAATTAATCAACTAAATGAATAAAATAATAAAAAACAAATGAGCAAAATGAGGCAGAAAATGAACTAAATAGAGCAAATTGTTTAAACAAATAAAATAATAAATGAGCAAAATAATCGAGAAAATGAACAAAAATAAGAAAATAAATGATTTAAATTAATAAAATATTCAATAAAATGAGCAAAATATTCAATTAAATTATTAACATTAGCAAAATAATCAATTATGTTAATAAAATATTGAATCAAATGAGCAAAATATTGAAAAAAATGAACAAAAAATAGCAATATGATCAATTATGAACAAAAATGAGGAAAATAATCAAGAAATTGAATAAAATAATAATGAATAAAAATGAGCAAATTAATTAATTGAATTAATAAAATGGTCACAACCCTCACAACCAGAAGGTCCTGGGTTTGATCCCAGGTGGCAGGGCCCTCATATGTGGAGTTTGTATGTTCTCCCCGTGTCTGCATGTTCTCTCCAGCTTCCGCCCACAACTGATTAGGTGAATTGCTATGGCATGAATGTGAGTGTAAATGGTTGTTTGTCTCTAAGTGTCAGCCCTGCAGTAAACTGGCAACTCATCCACCCTGCCTTTGCCCCAAGTCAGCTGGGATAGGCTCCAGCATCCCCCCCAAACCTTT
This sequence comes from Pseudamia nigra, assembly GCA_029823295.1. Taxonomy (NCBI): domain Eukaryota; kingdom Metazoa; phylum Chordata; class Actinopteri; order Kurtiformes; family Apogonidae; genus Pseudamia; species Pseudamia nigra. The sequence continues at coordinate 1,988 of JAQQAE010005446.1, read as the reverse complement.
GTGAGGATTAAGGGGTAGAAAATGGAATAAATAAGTAATAATTAGCTAAATTTTGAATAGAATCAATAATGATATTGGGTCTTCCTGGGACCATAGACTGTATATATTACTGGACAAAGTGACTGTGATGTCTCCCAGTAGTTTCTGAATGGCCGTTTTGAAGCCAATCGAGTTGTCACTTCCCGCACGGCATATTGGAGCCAAAAAACAGGATGTAACCATATTTTGACAAACGGCAGTGGGGCTTAAAAAGCGTTCACGCCAGGGGAAACACGTCACCATGCAGTGTCAAACAAAGTCATACTTGGGTGTTGTTAGTGTAAACACTTACCCACAGTTGCAGTCGAGTGTATCTCATTTCTAATTATGAACATATTGAATAAATAGAAGATACGAAGGACCAACAAGGTCCGACTTCACTAGCAAGCTGTTGCTATAGCGACAGGTCAATCAAACCCCAGCACGGCAGTGATTTGTCAGATTATTTGCAGTAATATCCTAATAATGGAGCAAAAAGTTAAAGATGGACCATCACATTACTTATAAAATAACAGATTAAATGACTAAAAAAGTCAACAAAAATCAACAAACATTCCTGGGATTGTAGTGGTTCTTCTTTGATGACTTCCGCTATCCATCTCAGCCCGTGCGATCTGATTCTCATCGCTTCAAGTGGAAAAAAGCGCTCTGGCTGCTTCTTCTCCACAGTGAAGCATGAAAGTCCCCTTGATGGCTACACTCATTCTCTGATTCACTCGATCTGTCCAGGATGTTGTACACAAAAAGCCTCAGCCTTTAAGCCTGTTGATGCTGGGTGACAGCCATGATAGACTCAGACACTGTGGGGGCGGGAAAGGAGAAGCAGGAGCGCTTTTCTTTATTCGTTCCCAAGTTCTCCGGCTCAAGCATGGAGATCAAATCCTTCTATCGACCACCAGACGCTGGCATCATTCCTGTGAAATTCTCTCAGAGCATTGCAAGGGAATATTTAAACATTTGACTATGCAAACAGTATTGATTTCATATGACATACTGTACAGAGCACTGGTTTCTGTACTGCTCCTTCCATAAGCGAAGCTTGGAACTCACTATAAAAAGCAAATCAGATTTTAATAGCGTTTTAACATTGCGGGGGATGTCATCTGTCTTTAATCAGTGAAAGCAGTGGAAATGAGGTGAAAGACTTAAATCAGTGACTGAGGTTGGTTTAAGTTTAACTTAGAAGAGGAAAACGCTGAACACATACATCCTTTGTGATTTTAAAGGTTAATAGTAACTAAACAGCACTGATTGTTTAAAAGAATGGATGACCCATCAATGGACACACAACTAGGATGGCCAGCCAACAGGCAACGCTCTTCCAGTGCAATTCACGTTAACAAGCTTATGTGTTTACAGAGACACAGTGAAAGAGTGGAGGGAGGGCAAGTGAAGAGTGTGTACGAGAAACGGAAATGCAGCAGAAAAGAACAGTTGGTCTATTGTGCTCGTCCACATGCAAAGTTTTATTGTAGCACATGCTTTGCCTGAAGAAACAAGCATCCAGCTATTTAGAACAACCAGTCAACTCTTGATGTGTTTGCATGGGTTCTGGCGTCTTTTGGGTTGTTATTTTGTTATTTACTTTGTCCATTTTCTTGACTAGTTTGTTTGTTTTCTGTTCATTCACACTAGGCACAGTTCTCCTGAAGCAGATTTGTCCTCCACCTCACCCCCTGTTGATCTGAACTCATGCTGCTTCTAGCACATCTGAGCACAGCTACAGCTCATATATACAAGGACATACAGCACACAACTTTACTAACTTTGTGGGTGAATTCATGTAATGTGGAGTCCCTTTGATCACCCATTCTGAAGGCCACCTCTTCCAACCATACTGGACCAAGGAAGTGTACTGTAGTACATTAGCATACAGTGCCCTCCGAAATTATTGGAACAGCGAGGCCAATTCCTTTATTTTTGCTGTACACTGAAAACATTTGGGTTTG
>JAQQAE010005445.1:0-17614 GCA_029823295.1 Pseudamia nigra | reverse complement strand
GCATCGGGCATCAGGCAGCGGCGTGGGCATCAGGCAGCGGCATCGGGCAGCAGCATCGGGCAGCGGCACGGCACTGTATGTTCAAGATGTGTGGTTTTCTTCCGGCAACTGGACTGTTTTTTTTTTTTTTTACCTATCCCTCAGGGAGAGGGCCCCTCACGAGTCTGTAACGACCCTGGCCCAGGTGAAACTAACACCTCTGAGGATGAACCTTCACGGACATACACTGTACATTCCAAAAACTAAAAAAAAAAAAAGAATTTTTAATTCTCAGTTTGAACATTCTGTTTAGATTATACTTAGTGACTCAACATTTTTAAAAAAATCCTGGCATCTTCTAGTTACAAATAACTCCCTCAGCATCTACCACACTTTTTCTTAACAGTGTTTATATGTCTACTACCACTTAAACATAATTTCAGCCCTACCTGGCACACATTCACAGCTGAATGAAAAGCCAAAGCCTGAAAAGCATTTTCTAAGTTTGAGTGAAGACACCAAAACAAACCTCTGTTTTGCAGTTTTTTAATTTAAGACCCTCTGATCCATTGTGAGCCTTTTAGCCTTTTAATCTACTTTCAAACAGTTGCTTTGCTTGACTTCTCTTAATCCCTCTTCCACTTTATTTGCTGCCTCAACACGGCAGCTCTGACAAGACAAATGGGCAATTTGTCTCATGCACAGCAGTGACAGATGGATCCCCAAAAAATAAAAGGTACTTTTTAGTTGTTTAGTTTGGGGGCTCAAACACCACCTGAAGGAGTTCCTGTATTCCTGTGCAGGTTCTGTTACTGTCAAGTGTTTTTGATTTTCACTGCCCTCTAGTGGTTCAAAACATGTCACTGCCATAGGGATAAGCCCAGACTACTCATATTATATGATGACAGAAACTGTAATTTAAGTGCTGCTACAGTATTTTAATTTTATGCTAATTTATGTGCTACATCTCAGAACCTGATGTTGTACGTTTTACTGTTTACATTGATCTGACACATTCATTTTGATATTTACAGTTTTCTTCTCCTCTCTGTTCAGGTAAAACATACTATATCTAAATTTGCAGATATTGAAAGTTCATTATGAACCGAATGATCATATGTTCAGTTAGTGCTCAGGTTGAGAATTTTTTCTTTTTTCTTTAAAAACAATGCAGATCTGACTTTTCAGAGATGCATGGCTCTCATAGGACAAAAACACTACAAGCATATGATAATCTTATACAATATGATGCATTTTTGCTGATAAAACCAGCCAACAGTATGTAAAATGGTTGAAATTGTCTGCTTCTGGCCCCCTGGAAACTCAGTCATTGTCAAGTACATTTTATGGCAAATACAGAAGTACACACACATTCACACCCCGTACATACACATACTCACACACACACCATGATAATTTGTGTGTCGGTATATCTATATGCTTTCTAATGTTTTTGTTGGTGCTGTTGTTTGTTGTTGTGACTCTAGTTTACAGATGCAGCAGCTGATGAGCCACTATGTTTAACAGAATCGCTATATAAGTGCAAAACTATTTACCATTTAACAGAAGACTCTGTTATGTTGACTCTTTTATTCTATTTTTCTCTCTCTTCTTATCTCTCCCTCTTTGTTTGTCCTTCTTTCTGTCTCACTGTCAATGTGGCCTTCCCTACCTGTCAGCTCTGGCATTGTATTGCTGCATTATATGTCAAAAATAATTAAACAATAAATAAATACAATTTGTACCAGGCAGAACCGACAGTGGGTCTGTAAAGCTCCTCTTGGCAAAGCAATGTGTTTAGCACAGCAAGGCATACAGACCATAATTCTGCTCACCAAGTTGCCAGACAAGACAGGGGGAAAAAAAGAAGTTTCGCTTAACTTTAAAAATGTACAACGTAGACATGAACATAACTCAGCTTTAAGCACATGTTGCTGTTTCCAGTAAGATTTTAAATGTAGTAGTTATGGAGAAGTGTTTTCACCGTTTGGTGTTGTTACTTTAAATGCAACTATTGGGTTTTGAGGTTAATATAAAGTCTGTACTACATAAATATGAAATTCTCACAACAAAGACATCAGGAAAAACAATCTGTTTTGAATTTGTGTAATTTGTGACATCACAAGATGCACCAATACCATTCAAGATTGCACTTTTTATGACCCATGAATCTATGGAAAGTATTTTATTCTCTGTTTACAGAGAATCTTGGTCCAGGTAAGCTACGGGAATCCGAGACAGCTTACATCCATTCCCTATGGAAAGCTGCTCAGTGGTGCTGAAGATATGTGGCCCGCTGCACAGGTGTACCACCCTGCTCACGCCTTCCCACGTGTCCAGCGCCTGCTCAGACTGCAGGTGACATCATGGATCTTAAAACTTATTTTTTGAGCATTTTGGCAGTTTCTTCCAAGTTCCATGTTATAAAACTGACAATATAAAAAGTCATTTCCAACCTTTTTTTGCAGCTGTAGGTGTCCTGTCAGCAGCTTCACAGACATCTCTGTTATCATTAGGGTTTCTGAGGAAAATGTTTTCTGGGCTGGCGTGTAGTACTGACAAATAGCCACTGAGAGAATCTGAATCAGCTTCAAAATTTAGTGGCAATCTGATTTCTGGTTCTTATCATACTTCCACAGTCCCAGGTCACCTTGGAAATGACCTTTGGCTCAGTCAATCAGAGTTTTATCTAATGAAAAGTGGGTGGATATAACAACTTACAGTACAGTGAGACAAATAGGCCATCAAACAAAAACCAAACAACAAAATGAAACCGGCAATTTACTTTGCCAGCATCTTAACAAAACATTTAATAGGTACCTATAAACAGTACAAATATAAATTTAAGTGGTAGGACCGTTGACTTAAGGAAAGCATCTGGATACTTTTTCCACCACTTGCTGTAAACCCAATCAATCAGCAGTTTGCACAGTATGCAAAAGGGTGTTACATTATTACAGTTGAAGCAATTTTGCATCAGCTTTGGCCTCAGTGGAGCCTCATCCACAGCTAAGATAATATTATGCAGTGGGCTTCGAGTCCACACAGTGAGAGTGCTACCCACAAACCACTTACTTTATTCATAGCTGACTCAGGTATGCACGTAGTGTAGTGTGTGTCTGTGTGTCATGTTGAGCTGTGGTCAGATTCACAGCAGTGTCAAACCTTCGTCGACTGTCGTTTTTTCACCCTCGAAGCTGCAGCTATTGGCTTAAGTGTGCCTTTTCATTCACAGACATGCTGACGGTGACGAGTGGTCTTTCAGAAACAATGACCATAAGGACAGTAAGATGGTTCATGGTGTAGTTTGGCGAGTATGGAAAACGTGATATACTGTGATCTTTACAGTCACTAATCACGACCCAATCGAACACCATTAGGAGATTTTTTTTGGACCATTTCATATTACACCACACTCCTCGTCCCTAACATGAAAACAACCAATGAGGAGACTCTGTTTTGTCAGAATAAGCTTCCAGCGTTAACAGACTGTACTGAAGCTGTTCTCAAAGCACATGCTGGCCCAAGATCAGGCTGACTACAACACTTTATGCATCTTTTTCCTTGTATTTGTCACCCATCACATGTAAAGAATGTCCATGATTTCAAATGTGGATGGCTGCAACACTACAGAGTGACGCTCATCTGCCCCCTACAGGTACAAAACAAGTCCCAGGGATGGTGTTGACAAGGCCAGCCATTGTTTTCTCACATCATTTGTGCTGTGTTGAAGCATTTTAGAATTAAATGTGCTTAAAATAAAGGACAGGTTTACAATAACTAGTCCTGACCTAAACTAGTGAATTATATCTGTAGTTTCATTTTTATCTGTTAATTTTGCGCCCTACTTGTTGTACCCGATTGCCATAGGTGTAGTTTTAATCACACATATTGTGTGTGTTTCCACCTTCATTGCCCATTTTAAAGGTCCCATATTGTGAAGATCCATTTTTTTTGGGTTTAGAGATTCATATACACTGCCTGGCCAAAAAGATAATCACACACTAATATTTTGTTGTTCTGCCTTTAGCTTTGATTACGACACACATTTGCTGTGGCATTGATTCAATAAGCTTCTGCAATGTCTCAACATTTATTTACATCCAGAGTTACAGTCATTTTTGCCAAGATCTTGAATTGATGACGGGAGAGTCGGACACTGTGCAAAGCCTTCAACAGCACGTCCCAAAGATTCTTAGTCTGGACTCTGTGGAGGCCAATCCATGTGTGAAAATGATGTCTCATGCTCCCTGAACAAGTCTTTAACAATTTCAGCCTGATGAATGGCTCAGTAGGAAGTAGGCATGATGGGTAATCACTTCATCTGCCTGTCTTCTTACCCTGATGCCCCATCACTCTGGAACAGTTTAAATCTGAACTCATCAGACCACATGACCTTCTTCCATTGGTCCAGAGCTCAATGTTTATGCTCCCTAGCAAACGGAAGCCTTTTTTCCGATTAGCCTCACTGATAAGTGGTTTTCTTAAGGCTACACAGCTGTTTAGTCCCAAACCCTTGAACTGCCTTTGCACTGTGCGCGTGGAAATGCTTTTACTTTTATTATGAAACATAGTCCTGAGTTCTACTGTTGTTTTTTTAAATTTGATTTCACCACACATTTAAGCGATTACCAGCACAGTGTGGGGTCCAGGGGGCGCTGTGATTGGGCCTGGGCTGTGTGGGTGCTCACTGCCAGGTTAGCCACTGAGGCCCATTTTGTATTAGCTTTTAATAAGTTAACTTAATTCTTGCATATTCCAAGAATATGGGTTTTATGTTTTAGCCCGAAATACCACAAGGATCTTCATTCTATAAGCAATGGTGAGTGGCTGACAATGTTCTGATCCTGACCGAATTATGTCACTAATTACATATGTTTGCTTTCACTAATGAATTCTCACAGAACAAGGTAAATTCACCAAGGTAAGTGGGCATCATGGTGTTGGAGCCATTTCTCACACAACTCCAATTCATGTAAAACATTTTTAAAATATATATATTTGACTCTTTCTGGATGTGTCTTTTAAAATGACCAACATTACATGTATAAATGATCAAAGATATGCCTCACGCCATTGACTCTAATGCAGTTTTTTTTGTGTGTAGTTAAATCCCAGAGGAAGAAAGTGGATGGGACTTAGACTTAACATGTTCGCACAGATGAAAGGTCATCTCATTTATTAAAAGTCTCCTCGGCTCCCATCTCTTCTGCTTGATTCCTCTGTCTCGTATTTCTGGTGCGAGTGGCTACGACGTCAAGGAGAAGTTTGATAAAATGAGATGAGGCTCTACTGTGTTTCTCGTAGTATAGGTCTGCTTCCTCTTTAGCACCCACAATGTGTACAGACCTGTTTTAATGGGTCACCATGTTGTCAGATTAAATAACATATACACCAGAACAAAACAGCATCGTCCTCATTAAGCGCGAGGACCCTGGTCTGCTCAGTTCAACTCAGATGTGTTATACGAGGCTCTCTCTCCTCTTCAAACCCTGACCTGAAAAAAGATATCAAACAAAAAATTAATGGATTGGTGGTAAGTTGTGAAAGCATGGAAATGTCCAAACGAAACATTTTAAGTATGCATGCAAGTCAGTTTCCAGTGCAGAGGAAACATTTGCAAGACATTCAGTTGTGTTTGTTTGTGTACGACCAGCCCTGAGTTGCAGGTTTGTCCTTGAAGCGAATTAGGCATCAGGGATTATTATTTATTTATTCTCCGGTGTAGGTGGCAGCAACTGACAACAGCTCCCTGCTTTTTCTCCACTTTCTCTTAAAATTTTTGGACATACGCTGCTCTTTTTGTGGGATCAACTCTCCATTAATATGGAAATAGTTTACTCCAGTTTACTGCTTACCAACCAATCCCACTGGGTCTGAGAAGGACTGTGCGTGGCTGCAGGGTCAAAGGCAGAAGATTCAGGTATAAGCCTTTTCTGCCATTTACTGATGGACAAGGTGAACTCACTACCCAACAGAGTGGATGAGTTGAAGGCGCTGATGTGGAGCCAGAAGGCATTTTGACAGGCTAGCCTCGTGGGTTTCTGTGAGACCTGGCTCAACAGAGACCGTCCAGACTCCTCTGTTGAAATGCCTGGATACGCCACGGTTTAATCAGACAGAGACACAAAAAGACTGAAAAGAGGAGCAGCTGCAGTGGGCGACTGACATCACTACCCTGCAGGGCCGAACGTCATAGGAGATCCTTCACCGCCATCACCAGCAGACTGATGAGCAGATGGCAGAATGAAGACCGACAAGACTGAAGACCTCTTAAAGCTCTAATCCTTCATGCCCGCTGACTCAGCTAGTCATATGAATTTTCCAGAAAGCTGTAAATAAAGTTTATTCTATTCTATTCTATTCTATATTTTTTTTTATCTTTGTATTGATAGAGTAAGATGTAGATGTTCTCCTTGTTTTGTCTCCACACTTTGTCTCCTCTCCTTTCCTCCATTTCCCCTCATTTGCTTTCCTCTCACTTCCCCTTGTTTCCTTTCCTTTGTTTCCTGGTCTCCTTTCCTTTCTTTCCTTGTCTTCTTTCGTCATGTTTCCTATCCTTTCCTCTCCTCTTGTTTCCTTTCCTCTCCTCTCTTGTTTCCACCCATTTCTACTTCTCTCTTCTTCTCTCATTTCCTCTCCTCTCATTTCCTCTCCACTTGCTTCCTCTCCCCTGCTCTCCTCTGGTTTCCACTTACTTTGACTTCTCTCCATCTCCTTTCCTTGCCTCTTCTCATAGCCTCTTGTTTCCTCTCCTCCCCTCTCTCCTCTCCTCTGCCAAATCACATACCAATCATTTCCCTTAAACCACAACTAATAAGCACACGCAGCCTCCATCTGACCCCCCCCCCATTTTAAAACAACATATGAATGGCTACATTGATGCAAATGCTCCTTCAGTTCCCACAATTAGCTCTATGAACTATGAAAGCACCTCCTCATGAATCCTCCTTTGAGCTCATTCCTCTGGGTCATTGCGTGTCCCTGGACTTTCATGCTATTAAACTGCATGAGAGCCTCAGTGTTTGGGCGTCTCTGCACAGCGTTCCTGACCTCTCGCTGACTGCCTGAGAGCCGCCAGCGACGACTAGTAATGAGATATAAGCCCTGACGGAGGCAACAGGGGAGCAGCGTGAAGTTCTCCCCCCTCATCTCTGCATAGTGTGAAGATTTGCATCCTGCTCTGCGGAGCCGGAGTCTCTTCCTCTTGTTCAGTTTTGCTTTTCATCCGACTCCCCGTTCTTTCAAATGACTCGTTTCTCCGTGGTTTCAGTAGGAGCCCTTTCTCATTTGTCGTCCTTTGTGCAGGTTGCAGCAGTGGGAGTGGATAAGGGAGTGAAGTGAAACTTCCACCTGGGCTCCACATGTCTGCAGCGGGGGTTTGGGTGCACAGGAGGCGGCAGGGATTTCACAGCGGTGTGGAGGAAACAGGATATCTGTGGAGCTGCGTGTGAACCACAGGGGGTTGCCCTCAATATTAGTAAAATGTGAATGAATGAATAAATGAATGAATGAATGTCCACTTTGCCACAGACCATTGGGCAAAAAGAGACAGACACAGTCAACAGTTCAACTGTGTTAATTTTTGGTCATTTTGTTCATTATTTTGTTCATTTTTTAAAATATATATTGTAATTTTTTTATAGTATGTATCCTGCTGCGCTTACTGCTGTAACTCTGTGAATTTCCTCACTGTGAGACTAATAAAGGTTTATCTAATCTAATTTTTATGAATGTCTTTTTATGTTTCATCTGGTTGCTCATTATGTTCTCTTTTGTTGATTTGTCAAATATTTTTTAACTTCTAGTAATTTTATTTGATAGTGGTCCATTTTGCTACTTATTATTTGGCTCACTATCTTTTTAAGTCAACTTTTCTGTTCATTTTCTTTGTTTTTAAAAAAAATTTTTTTTAAATTTTTTGATTCCATTCTCTGCACTGGTGGATTATTTTGCTTATTTTATGTTTTTCTTCATTTTGTTGCTGATTTTATTCATTTTTGATTGTTTTCTTTAAAACTTTTAATCACCTCTGTTTATCCTGTAGAATATGTTCTTCATATTTGTTCAATTTCTTTAATATTTTCTTAATTTTTGTTCATTGTGTTGTTTGCTTCTTTCGTTATATCAATTATTTTGTTTTGTTTTTTTGCTTATTTTATTTGTTTTTGTCGATTGTTATTTGTTTCTTCAAGTTATTTTTTTAACTTCTATCAATTTTATTGCTCATTTTGGTCAGACTTTGATAGTTTTGGGTCATTTTTTAGGATTATTTTGTCTATTTTGCTATTTATTTTCAGAATTTTTGTTCATTATCTTAATGATTTTGTTCATATTATTCCTCATTTTGTTCATTTTTGTTTGTTTTCTTGTTTTATCTTCTGTTGATTTTGCTGTTAATTTTATTCGTTGATTATTTTGTTTATTTTTTTTACCTCCTCCACACTAGTGCAATAGTTTGCTTCTTTTGTTCAGTTTTGCAGTATTTCTGCTTGTGCTAATCACACAGAGTAATGTTTTCACATCTTCTCATGAAATGATTATGACAATAGAAAGTGCATATCTTTTCAAAGCTTCATTGATCGATCTCTTCCAAAGGTGACTGAAGTGTTTAAGTAGGAATAAAAAGAGGAATGTGTCAGAAAACATATTATTCCAACTTCATGGGCAACAGTGTACATGAATTCCTGATCATTTTGTAGAATGTTTTATACATTCTTGTTCATTGTCTGATTATTTCTTTCATTTTGTTCATATATATATTTTCTTCCTTTTCTTGTGTCCTTTTTCCTGAGTATGTTAATCACCTGTGTACATCTTGTTGCTTGTTTTGTTCCTTTTTCTTCATTTTCTTGATAATTTTTTTATTTTGTCACTTATTCTGTTCATTTTTTCATTTATTTTACTCATTTTTATTCTTTTCATAAAGTTACATAGCAAGGACACTAACCGGTGCATTAACAATTCACCAGAACACAGACAATTTACCGTCTGTTAATGAAAATTCCCAAACGAACCCAAAGACGGAGTTTGAATCTCCGAGGTCACAGAGTTTGTTTCCCTGCAGCTGGAATTCCACGCTGTCTATTTTATTATCACATCTCACAACATACAGGATCTATAATGTGCATTTCTCCGCATTCCCGGCTTTTAACGACCGCCTAAAAGCAACAATCACAGCATCACGTTCCTATAGACTCTGTTAAGTATTAATGAGTACATTACTACACTGAGGAAATGCTGGAAATGGGATGTTTAACTAGCCCAGGGCCAATCCTGCATCGTACACACGGCACTGAATAATGAAGCTGAACAGATTGTAGATTTATGAGCTGCAATCGAAGACACAAACATCATTAGTCTAAGGCTGTGTTATTCAACAACAGCAGGCTCTGCAGGACATGGATCTTAGATGCATACAAGAGAAAACATGCAAGAGAAAAGAAAGAGGACAGAGCAGGGGGTCTGCAGCCTGTGGCTTAGTGCTACAGTAAGTCAAAATGAACAAAAATGAGCTTTCAATTGACAAAAAAGACAAAACAGTACCAAAAAGAAGATTAAAACAGGCAAAATACTGTCTAATTAAACGAAATAGTCAAGTAAATGAGCAAAAATAAGCTTAAGAGAACAAAAATGAAAGAAATAATCCAAAAATACACTAACATTGAACAGAAAGTTGACATAAATCCATAGGGGGAAAAATCCACAAAACAAATGAACAAAATAATAATGAAAAAAGACAAAATAACTAATTGAACAAAATGGTCCAGTAGATAAACAAAAACAGGTACATGACCAAAAATAAGCAAATGATCAAGACAATAAAGAGGAAACTGAACAATGATGCACAAAATGATAAAATAAATAAATAAAATAATGCACGCAATGAACAAAAATACACACACATGACAAAAATAGTGAATCAGCCGAATGGAAAAGAATAGAAAGTGAGCAAATTAATCAACAAAATGGAAAAATAGGTGAGTAAATGAACAAAATTAAGTAAAAAAAAAAATGAACCAGATTAAGAGAAAACTGGACAAAATAATCCACAAAATGAAAATAAATTCACACAAGTGTCTAGAATAATAAATCAAATGAATGGAAATGAATAAGAACTGAGCAAGATAATCAACAACACAAACAAAAATAAGGAAAAAATTAACCAGATTATGAGGAAATTGAACAAAATAATCCACAAAATAAACAAAAATTCACACAAATAATAAAAAAAATGAGCAAGACATTCAACAAACTGAACATCAGTCAAGTAAATGAACAAAAACAAAGAAAATAAACAAATATTGCAAAATAATCAATAAAATATTTCACAAAATTAGGAAAAATGAAAAATAACAATCAGGTAAATTAGCCAAAATTCTCAACAATGAGTAAAGAAATTGACATAAATGAACAAAAATTGGAATAAAACTGGAAAAAAACGTCCTGTAGACGAATGAACAAAATAATCAAGAAAAATTATTTTTTTTAAATTAAAAAATAATAATCAATACTATCAACAAAACTGAGCAAAATAGTTAGATGAATGAAAACAAGGTAATGAACGAAAACAAATAATAAACATGAACATAAGAGTAAACTGAACAAAATAATGCCCAAAATGAGCAAAAATTCAAACTAATGACTAAAATGATGAATCAGCTGAAAGCAAATTAACAGAAAATGAGCAAAGTAATCAACAAAATGTACAAAACTGTCATGGAAATGAACAAAAATAAGCAAGTAATGAACACGTTTAAGAGAAAACTGAACAAAATAATTCACAAAATTAACAAAAATGAACATTAATGACTAAACCAATGAATCAGCTCACAGGAAATGAGCAATAGAGCAATATAGTTGAGTAAATGAACAAAAATAAAAGTGAACAAATATTGCAAAATAGTGAATACAATAATTCACAAAACTTGCGAAAATGAAAAATAGCAATGAGGCAAATTAACACAAATTGCAAAATTAATGAATAAATAAGACAAAATGAACAGAAATGAACAAAAACAACCCCAATCATCTGCAAACTAAGCAAAAATGAACAAAATAAGCAAGTCAAACTGAATTAAATTAACAAACAAAGTGATTTCAAAGTGATGCACACAGGTGAGTAGTACACAAGTACCTTCATTCCTTTACATGTACTTGAGTAGTTTGTCCCATAAATTGTCCTTGTTTTGCAGAATACTTACTTACTCTTACATTTGTGTTGAAAAAATGTACAGTACTTCTACTCAGTTACATTTTGTTCCACCTCTGTACATAAAAAGAGACTGAAATGTTTGAAAAACCCAACTAAATAATCAATCAAATAATAATCAGTAGTCAATTAAATTAAAAAAATGAACTAATTAATCAAGTAAATGATCAAAATGACCAAACTAAGCAACAAAATTAGCAAACAATTAACAAAACAAACAAAATAACCAGAAATGAAGAAAACATTGAGGTAAATTAACAAAAAATATAAATAAATTGCAAAGAAATTGAACAAAATATCCACAATATAAGCAACGAAATGAGCAAACTAAACACACAACTTAGCAAAAGGAAACAAAAAGAGCAATAAAAATGAAGCAAAAATAAAATATAATTTTTTTTTTAAAAATGGAACAAAATGGACAGCAACGTTGGTTAAAAAATGAACAAAATAACCAACAAAAAAAGCAAAAAATGATCAATGAACAAAATATTTGTTTGATCGCAATATATTACACTGTTATAAACACCGCACTATGAAATGACTCATACTTTTTTACTTTCACTCAAGTACTTGTTTTTAGTAGTACTTCTACTTCAGTCATTAAAATTATGAAGTAACATTACCTTTACTCGAGTACGGTTTCTGTTGTACACCACCAACAATGCAAAATCAGTTGAAAAAGTAAAAACTAAATTACTTATGTAACTGATAAAAAAAAACTCCATATCTCACAAAATGAACCTTTTAAGCCCAAGATTCTTTTTAGGCCTTATTTTTTATATTTTTCATTGGTGTTAAATAAATATGAACTATATATGCTTGCAACAAAATTTCTCCTGTTTAATTTGATGCACAATATTATGTGTAATATGTTTATGTGATTAGTGCAGCGTTTTATGCTTTTCTGGTGCAGAGTGGTCCCCCCAGTTTGGGCCAGTAATAAATATGCCTGTATCTACCTTTTTAACTGGATCTGCACCAAAGGTTAATGAGTTCATCCTTGGCCCAACATCTCCTCGTCCACCACACGTCGTGGAAATGGGGTCTGGAGTTTTTGTGTAATCCTTCAAACAAGCCTAAGCTCCTTAGCGCAGGTAAATAGCAGAAATCTAAAAATGTCCCTCATGACCCCGGATTTTCACAGATTCTACGCCACACCACAAAGTTTCTCCAAACCTCAAAACCTAATAAAGATGCACTTTCACAGTATGGGACCTTTAAGTAATGCATTCATTGTTACCACTCGACATTTTAATGGCTTCTCGGCTTAATTCTTCAAAAAGCCGTCTAAGTAAACCACCTTGTTTATCCATCAGTCCTCTTTTTTCCCGATCCAGAAATGAATGTAGCATTAATCAAAGCCCCGGGCGAACGGAGAGACGTGTGTGTGATGTAAAATTAAAGGCCGAGCTGCGGGAAAGCTCTGTGTGTTGTAAGAGTGAAACACGACCACGTGACACCGCCGGATGTAAAATCACATCGCATCAAATCAAAGGAGTCATTTCCAGTATTTTTCCCTGCTGGTGTGGAGAGACGGGGCTGAGCATATGCTACTGAAAAGCCTCCTGCTTCCTTATTCCTCCTCTGTTCAACTCACCCTCTTTCTTTAATCTTTCATTGTGTTTGTTTTTCTGCACATAAAACCCATGCTTTCTCCTTCTCGCCCTTTTGCAAACACCTCATATTTCTCTGTCTTTATTTTCTTCAGCAGGAAAGTGAACCAGTGTGTGGGTAGCGTTACTCTTCTACCCGATATGTGTGATATGTAGGAAAAAGAGGAGTCTAATTAAAGGTCCCATACTGTGAAAATCGAGCTATAGAGGGTTTTGAGGTTTATATGAACTCTGTCATGTAAAATAAAAGCTGTGAAAATACGAGCCCTGGGAAATCCACACAAGGTGGACATCAAAAAACAAGTGATTCTGAAGTTTTATTATTTATTACATCACTCTTTGGCTCATGTGCGGTTTTTCTTGGTTGCTAACTTTGGCTAGCAAGCACTCCACGTTAATGTGCAGTTGATACGAATAATAAGGACAAGTAACCGTGCCTTTAAACATCATTAAAACTCATAAACCAACAGTGTACATGTAAACCACTATTTCTACTCTACATAGTCAATACTGTACAAAAGACCCTGATGGATGAAAAAGGTGGATGAAAGCAGTAAATAATACTTTATTAAAGGTCATTTTTGGTCATGAATTACCATCTAGCTTGGAAGCACGCCAATCACCATCAAGCATAAATGTTGAGACGTTAAAATAACTTTTAGCTTTTGTTTAGCAGATAAAGTGTTGGTGGTTCTGAATTTTCACTACATGTAAACTGTCTTTGTTTAGGCTGCTGTAAAAAACTGAGCAGGTCCAGCTACACGACTGTCACATGTTATAAATCATCTCTGACAGTGCTGGTGTCTAGTAACAGAACCCAGTTTAAACACTGTTCAGCAATATTTAGGAAGATTTAAGTGTAAAGCAAAGCTATAATAAGTGCAACAATGATACCACTGACCTTTCTGAGAAGGGCTTTCTCATCTCTGATGAGTAGATATACCATAATACTCGTTAAAAAAAAACACGGCCACTAGTTTTTAATTTCTGTATTTTCATCCATCTGTTAAATTTCAGGGGGCGAGAACTTCGATGCCATCCACTTTCTCCTCGAGGTCTTTTCCAAGCTGAAAAACTAAAACACCAAAACCCAGCCTTCATTTTCTAGTGTTTTTCAGAGTCATGCAAACGATTGTTGCAATCAATAACGCAACAACGAGCCACTGTATAAAAGCATCTAATATGGAAACTTTTGATTCTAAATGGATGTCAGTATGGCGAGCCTCTCGAGTGGTACATGGAACGGGACATTTAAACCTGCATCTGTCGACTTGTGTGCACATCAAGCAAAAACAGCAAGTGCATGCAAACTTTTGATCAGGGTAACTTACATGGTTCCACATGTTATTGTGATTCAAAAAGAGCAAACATAATTTCATGATAATAAATTGCTTCACCTGACCAGTAACCTTGAAAGAAAGACAAGTATTTTGCGTGATCAGTCATATTTTCTGAAAAACTGACAATATTTCACACATTCTGCCAGGGGGTGTAAACTAATGAGCACAACCGTATAAGCCGTACAGATATTCTGTAAGACATGGGAGCTTTAAAGCTGCAGCGTTCATTCTCCTGGCGTGTCACACATGCCAACACAAAGAAACCCACATCAGTCTGAGTGTGTGTGGCTCCACAGTCACGTCAAGCCGCCTGCATGTGTGCACACACACAGAAAACAGAACCCACCTCTGCTACTGACTGTGCTATTTATGTGTGCGTGTGTCATCATCCCATTTAATTGCTATTAATGGTATTTCCATTGGTTTGGTCCTAATGCAAGCGTCATCCACCTCTGCTTTCCTTCCCTGTGTCGTGACAACGTCAGGCTCCCTGATTCACTGGTATCCAATTAGACTCTCCCTCCAAGGAGAAAAGGCTCACTGCTCCAATCTAATAAGTGCGCTCCTTTAATACCAGTGGAAGCTTTAAAGGCCAGATTACAGCCGCTGCTCCCTGTTCACATTCCCTCTGCCTCACTCACTGTTTTGGTCTTTTATGCTCTTGGTCTTTCTGGAACTTTTTCCGTGTTTTGTCTTTGTTCCAGCTCTTCCCACCAGTTGGCTCGACTTCCATCACTGCATTTTCATAGTGAAGTGCGAAAAAGTTTTTTAAAATGCCGCTTGGCAGGGGGATGAGAAGATCTAGTGTTGTAGTCAGAATCACCTAAACAAAGAGCAATTCATGGCCATGAGCAAAATGTATTGAGACCACGGGTGTAGGTTTCTGCAGTGGGCATCTCTGGATACGAATGGAAACTTGGTGCATCAGTTCAGATGTTTTCTACTTAAGCTTGTTAAAGGAACATAAAATGAACCGAGCTGAGTAAACATGTAACTACATTTTTTGATGTAAATTAATTCACATACAACATTTCCATGTATTTTACTCTTCAAATATAAAAGAAAAAATATATAAAATGGAGATCAAACTTATTTTCTTCATTTTAATGTTGTAAATGCCATGGTACATTGAACAAAATGAGCAAAATGAACTAAATGATCCACAATAGTGAAACAAGATATCAACAAAATGAAAGAAAATATGGCATTCAAAAAAATAATAAAATATCTGGTGAAATATTAATCGATGAATTTGTGTCTTGTCTGCACAGGTTTATGATGAAAACATTAAAGCTAATCATGCCTTAGCAAAAAACCTGCACTTCCATCAGTATCTTGCAGTGAACGAAACGTGTCACTTATTGGAAACCTTTAGTATATAAAAGTAAACCACATGGTTTTGACCTCATAAGCACAGTCTTGTTTATTAATGGACATAACTTGTATTACAATAAATCAGAAAAAATATGAATTTATTGATATCCGCACAGATTGGATCTTGACCAGTGGACAATGACTGGGATTGATGCAGAAGTAATATAAAGTTGCAATACCACCTCTGGCCGCTAGGGGGCAATTCAGTGGTCTCCAAGAAGCCCTGACTCTCAAAGAGTTAAACTGAACTTCGCTCTGAAAGATACTACGTTAACATTTTTGTCATGACTCATCATTCTCTCAAACATTTTATTTGGACCCCCTAATAAGTGATCTGGTGGTCCATCTAACTTTTTGCTCCGTTAGTGAGATATTACAGCAAATAATCCAACAAATCACCCCTGTGCTGGAGTTTGATTTACATGTTGCTATGGTAACTTGACTCGGCTCGTATCTTCTATTTACTGAATAGAGCATAGCTTTACCTGAGATACACTGGACTGTAGTTATGCTTCAGTGTGCAATTCAATTCCATTTCATTTGCATAGCGCCAATCATCATCGACAATTATCTCTAGGCGCTTCACAATTCAAGGCCGAGAGATGGAGAGAAATAGTAGAGTGAGAGAGGGAAGGAGAGAGGGAGCCTAGGACTATGCAGCCGAGCTAAGCCTAGTTTTAAAGGTACAGAGTGTGTCTGCATCCCACACCCTCATTGGAAGTTGATTCCACAGGCGAGGAGCTTGGGAACTGAAGGGTCTGTCTCCCAGTCTAGTTCTAGAGATTCTAGGAACCACAAGCAGACCTGCACTTTGACAGCGGAGAGTTCTGATTGGTTTATAGGGAACAGTAAGGTAACAGCTTTATTTTTGTTCTTTGATAGAGGATGGAGCCTTGTTGTTTAGGGCTTTATAAGTTAAGAGGAGGATTTTAAATTCAATTCTAAATTTTGCAGGTAGCCAATGAAGAGAAGCTGGTATTGGAGAAATATGATTCTCCTTCTGACCAGTTAACAATCATGCTGCAGCATTTTGGATCAGCTGGGAACTTTTTATGTCTTTATATGAACATCCTGCCAATAGTGAGTCACCATAATCCAGCCTAGACATAACAAATACATGGATTCATTTTTCTGAATCCCCTTGGGGCAGGACATTCCTAATTTTGGCAATATTAAGGAGATGAAAGAAGGCAGTTCTGGACATTTGTTTTATATACTAAGAACTGAAGGATAAATCCTGATCCACAATCACTCCCAAGTTCCTCACAACTGTACTGGGATCTACTGAGATGTTGTCTAGATGTTGTAGTCATTAGGGATTGTGTGCCTTAGATTCCTTGGGTCTATTACAATAACTTCAGCTTTATTTTCATTCAGCAGGAGAAAGTTAGAAGTCATCCAGGTCGTAGTGTCTTTTAGACAAGCATGGAATTTTGTTGAGGTAGTTTTTAATTTGTCTGATTTCAGGGAGAGATACAGCTGTGTGTCATCAGCATAACAATAAAAACCTAAGCCATGTTTTCTTTTGATGTCACCTAAAGGCAGCATGTAAAGTGTAAAAAGTATTGGCGCTAGTACTGAGCCTTGTGGAACAACGAGCTAACTTTAGATTGTGTGGATGACTGGTCATTAATATGTACAATTTGAAATCTTTGTATGAAGTACGACTGAAACCAGTTTATTGCAGCCTTTAATCCCTTTAATAGAGTGTTCTAATCTGTGTAACAGAATGCTATGATCGATGGTGTCAAAAGCAGCACTGAGATCCAAATGTACAAGTACTGAAACTAGTCCATTATCTGAAGCTAATAGAAGTTCATTACTAATATTCACCAGTGCAGTTTCAGTGCTGTGGTGTTCTCTAAACCCTGACTAAAATTCTTCAAACAGGTTATTTCTGTGTAAATGCTATTGAAGTTGCTTTACGACAGGTTTTTCAAGGACTTTAGCTAGAAATAGGAGGTTGGGGATGGGTCTGTAATTAACTAAGTCACCTGGGTCAGAATTAATCTTTTTACGGATGGGTTTAATCATAGCAGTTTTAAAGGCCTGTGGCACATACAGTAGCCTAATGACAGAGACTAGTTTACCAG
>JAQQAE010005444.1:0-17616 GCA_029823295.1 Pseudamia nigra | reverse complement strand
CAGAAGGAATCATGAAGTCCTCTAAAACATTCTGGTAGACTGTTGCAGTGACCTTGGATTTAAGAAAGCAGAGTTTAGCAACACCTGCACTGGACATTGCACCCAAATCATGACTGACTGTGGATATTTCACACTGGATCTCAAGAAGCTTGGGTTCTGTTCCTCACCCATCTTCCTCCACACCCTTGGACCTTGATTCCCGAATGAAAGGCGCACTTTACTTTCATCGGAAAAGAGGACCTTGGACCACCGGCCAACAGTCCAGTCCTTCTTCTCCTTGGCCCAGTTGAGACGCTTCCTGTGTTCAGGCTCAGAAGTGGCCTGACCCGAGGAACCCGACAGTTGTAGTCCACCTCCCAAATGAGTCTGAATGTGGTGGTTTTTGAAGCTGTGACTCCTGCCTCATTCCACTTTTTCTGAATCTCTGCCACATTTTTCCCTTCCACTAGAGTTTTTCCTTCCTTTTTCAGGCTTCCATAAGTCCCAGGCAATGCCACAGGCTGATCGCATCAATGCGACAGTGCATCGAGACAGTGATTAAGGCAAATGGATTCCCAACCAAGTATTGAAGATTGACATATCATTTTAAAAATACCATATTTTCATTGATTTGATGGGATCCTAATTTCTTTCCTTTTTTTCTGCAAAAACTGAGAAGTAAATGGTGATATCTCCACAGTATTCTAATTTTGTGAATTCCTGTTTTTCTGGGTTTTACGAGCTGGAAGCCCAAATTATGTAAAATAAATAAATACTTGAAATCCTTTAAATTGTTGGCCCTGAATCTATAATCTATGAAAGCTTAACTTTTTGAATGGAATTATGGAAATAAACTTTTCCATGATATTCTAATTTTTTGCAAAGGGTCTGTATACAGCATGTGCAACAACTTGGGTATGAGAAGAATTAGATCTGCTACTGGACCTTTAACGTGGCAGGGAGGATTAGGGATGCGAGGAGATGAGGAGACACACAGTAACATACAATAGAGAAATGCAATTACCTTTCAAAACTATCAAAAAATCCAAACAATGCTTTATCTGTTTTATCTCCATGCAGTGATTGCTACAGGCAGAGCTTTGCTTTTATTTTCCATTGCAACGATTTGCTTGTAGCTGGCAATCTAGTGATCTGGGTAACAACACTCATACTTGTGGAGATTACTAAACAGCGAGGGGAAAATTGCGAGCTGCTGCTTGACGTTGGCTCCAAATACATGAAACGCAGCGCCATATGTAGCTGTGGTGTCTGGCTTTGCAAGGACGGAGCTCTTTGATGGCTGCAAAGATCAAAGGCAAGAGATTTGTTAGTATGTGCAGTCATTTCAGAGCCCCCCCCCCCCACACACACACACACACACATACAGCTGTGTACACTAACATTCCTTAAAATATTTTCCTAGGCATTCAGAAATATCATGTTATTTAGTAAAACGACATGATCAGAAAAGTTAATGTTAATAGTTCTTGTCATAAACACAATTCTTTATTTTTAATCTTTGGTTTCACTTTTAATGCCATAGTTAAAACTACTTAAACGAAGTGAGAACAGGCATCTTTTTTCACAGTCTGAACATCTCTGAAAGAACTGGCCTGGCAATAGTCAGGGCAGCTGCGAAATAGCCAGATGTCATTGCACTATCATGCACTGCAATAAAACATTTACGAGCCATTAGACGGCCATGCCAAGGGATGCTGCTGCTGCTTATGAGGTCCGAAAGGCATGGCTAGGAAAAAGGAGAGGGAGAGTTTAGTCAGACTGCTCGTTTTCTTCCCTGCTTATTTTCTTCAACATCTTTTCTCCTCATATATTATATATATTTTATTTAACTTTTATGTAACTATGAAAAGAAATTCATTGTTCAGTATTCATACATGAAGTTAAATTCCGTACCAGTAAAAATTTGGGGCAAACCATCTCTTCCAGTGTTTTTTTTTTTTTTTTTTCCTTTTACAATTTTCAGCATTGCACATTAATACTGAAGACATCCAAACTGTGAAAGAACACATACGCATATAGAATTATGTTGTAAACACGAAACTGTTGAGCAACCCAGAAATCATTTTAAATTTTAGATTGCCCAAAGTAACATTTAGCTGTAACGATAGCTTCAACTCCAAAATCCCACGTTCAATTCCCAGACAAATCCTCACTTTGTCACAGCCTGTTTGTAGATCATGGCAACAAAAGGAGAGATGCAACCTTCAGACCAATTTAACAATTATTTATCTAAACAGTGTTTACAACCAAAAATAAGTGCAATATAACATAAGATGTGGGCATCAGTGTTGGATGAAAGAACAAAAAACAAACATGAACTCTGTGCCATCAAGGAAAGTAGGACAGGGCATGAATGGCGAGAGGGCGGGGTCTTATAGAGCCCAGGTGACTCTCATCCAGTGGGGGGGCTGCCAGAGTTTACTAAGGAAACAATAAACACACAGGACTGATACTGCAGTCCATCACTATGTTCATGGCACCTTCTCATCAGATCCACATGGTAGCCATCTGGAACAGTTTGTGTTGCTTGTCAAGAATTGACATGTGCCATTTCCTGCCTTCTTATTGGTCTTTACACTATCAACTGTCAGGTGCAGAGGATCGGTGGGTAGAGGGTCAGTAGTTCTATTAGTGCTACGACTACTGTACAAATCCTTATCATGGCAAGTTTAACCCTTTCATGCACGAATTATGATAACCTACTTCAGGATTTTTCCCAAGTGTTTTTATTACTCTTTAGGCATGAAAAAAAAAAATTCACCTTCATTTTTCCAATTTTTCTAATTTAGTGGACACATGATCAGTCACAATTCCCTCAAATCACAAAATCAATACTTGGATATTTTAACAATTATATTACTCCTTAGTTGTTGCTTGATGTCCCAATGTTTTTTTTTGTTTTTTTTTTACCTGCAAGAAGAATAGAAGGAATGGACAGATATTCCTCCCCTGTAAGGTGCATCTGCTCTTCCATCAGCCGTCTTGTTTTAGATAATTTTTTTTGCACTTACAAAAGCTGACGAGTGGGTGGCAGTGTGTGACTTGACACACTAGTGTCCACTGTAGTGACTGATATGCAACTGTGACATTAAGACTCATCCATGTAGGAGAAAACAACTTTTGAACAGCTGTCCACTGTAGTGACCACTGTCCCTGAAAGGGTTTAGTCAAGTAAGTAAAGAAAAGACAGTCCATCACTACTTTAACAATTGACTGTGCCCTCGATTGCACTGAGCATAACACCAAAAATGAGACTAGTTTGTATACAAACATAAATCACACTTACAAATACATTTAAAAAAGAACAGAAATAGGTTGAATTCCCAAAAGTCTAGGTGTGAATTAATCTCTGAAACCATTTGAAAAGACACATCATATGCTGAACAATCTTTTCTGTCCTCTCATCTGCAAGAACATACTGTGACTGAGTATCACACGGCCCTCTTCACTGCATCATGTCAGCTGAGAGGGCAGCATAGATATGGAAGCTAAAGCCTTTTTTCTAAAGGATTTCTCTGTAAGGAGGTGATTTTGTTCTCTTGGCGTCCGTTATATTACTTGCAGCATTTCTGCAGCTAAGACGAGATCTCATTTCAGCATCGTCCCTGAGAGAAGGGGCTTAAGGGAGATGACAGGCCTCTGTCAGAGCCTCCGTGCCAGGAAAATTAGGGTTACACAATTACACATAGTTCCACAAGCATCACCATAAAGCCCTCTTCGTAATTGGATACACTTTAGGGGGTTTAAAGCACTCCTTTTTGAGATATACAGTCAAAGCCACCCTAGGAACAGAATTCATCCCCGTCAGTATACATCTCTTTTGCATTTAGACTGGCCTGCGGAAAGACAAAACAGCATTGACGGCAGTCCTGTCACTGTCAGCAGTACAGAGCAGATGCTGCATGTCACTCTAAAATGGAATAACTAAACGAATTTCTACTTTTATTTTTCTTTGTACTGTTTGTTTACGTCTTAATATATTCCAATAGAACATGACGCTGATAGAAACAAAGTGCTATTTTGAGCATTTGCACTACACTAAAGAGAAAGGTTGGATGGATTACAATAACATACTTGTCACACTCTGAACAGTGGCTAGTTTAAAATGAATACATTAATAGAGTTTCATTACACACATATGCTAAGTATTGCTTTTTTGGGGGGCTGCTTCTTTGTTTTACCAAAAGTAGACAGGATAGAGATCTGACAGTGGTCAACAATTATGGAAGCTATTATATCTTTTCTTGTTAGATGCAATAGTGCCAACCATCCCAGAAACAATAGCGCCACCTATCCCAAGATTGACATGATGGAGATTCCATAGTGGCCAGTAAGCATGACAGGTTTCAAGTAAATTGGTTCAAATGTTTGTGAGTGATCATATTTTTTTGACAGGTAATAGCGGCCCCTATCGAAAAGGAGTAGTGCAACATAGCCCAAAGTTATTGAACATACAACATATCAACACAGTATTTATATAAGGCTTGAGTTATTCATTATCAAAATTGTAATGATATACTGTACTCATCATCTGCAGTAGACACAAATGTATATAAATGCTGACAGCACTCTGTTTTCACAACTTGGTTTTTGCAGTGTTGAACGGAGCATGTTAGGTATTTCTGTACACTTTTGTATGTGCAAAAATTGTGGGTATACACCTGTTCACTATTAGGGGCTGATGTTCCAATATATTAGCATATATTGTCAGACTAGCATAACGGGAGTGCAAATTGCCAAACCTAACTGTGCCCTAAACCTAGCCAGCACTAACAATATGCAATTGCATATTTTCTGTATATTCAATATATGGAATTGCGCACTGTACAGCATATTTCTGTCATATGCATGCACATTAACCAGGCATTCTATTTTGATAAGTATACTAAAATGTCAGAACAGTGGCATAATTATTGCATAGCTATTTTAGTTCAGTGTTTTACAAATATAACCTTGACATTTGTGTTTGTCAGATTTAAAGTGAAACTGAATCATTTGAGTGTTCCAATCAGTGGTTAAATAAAATAAATCTTAAAAGCAATCTAAAATCTGAATTTTCCTTCAGACATATGATAGACCAGAAATCACTGATCAAAAATTCCATGTTTCCACATATTGTTCTTCCAAGGGGCTGGCAGACATTAAGAATTCTACACCCGTCTCTATTTTTGTCTGCAGAAAAACTACCCCGTGAAAGGAGGTTTTGACCACACAGATATTTCCAGGTAGGTAGATCTGTAATTACAAATCACTGTTCAGATTCTGTCAGATTTGGTATTTCAAAATTCTAGTGAGTTTTCCTCTCATTATGACCCCAGTAGCTTTAAATAAATGTAAAATCATCATCCAAAAAATGTGCAGACAAAATGTTAACTTTGTAAGATTTCCACTCATGCAATCTCCAGTCATTACTTATGACCCATTATACAGCATGTGATAGTGTATTATCTGCAGAGACAGTGCCCTCTGCCTGTATTTTCTTACATTTCCCCTATTTTGATGTGCTCATATTTAAGCACTCAGCCGGTAACAGTGTCAGACTGGTTTTCTTTACACTGGTGTGTCTGTGAAACCTAAGTATGACCCACCTACAGTACAGACACAGAATGATTCTTTTTAGCCATGTTCGTAAGTGTGGGCATTTTTATTTGTGTTTTCAAATTTAACCACAGTCAAACAATCAGGAAAAAATCTATTATTTCACATCTTATGTCTCTAATGTTGTGCCCTCTATTCTTTTACTCTATATTTGACTTGACCATTGCTACTTTCTCCCTTGTTCAGTGTGTGGAGAGGAGGGTAAAGTTGGAACTGTTTACTAACAAGTGAGAAACATTGCTTATACAGTTGAGGTCAAAATTATTTCCCCTCTATAAAAATTCTGATTTTTTTCTCAATTGCTGTTTAAAAGTCAGTGTCAGATTTTTAACAGATCATTTCAAAGCATAATAGTTTCATTTAGAAACAGTAAGTTGCTTCTATTTGCAAACAAAAACAGAATTATTTTAGGAAAATAAAATGACCAGGGTCTCTACTATTAAGCCCCGGAAGAACTGACCTTTTTATTCAGACATGGTACAAAACACCACTCTTTATCAGAGTAGTTGTGTAAATGTGTGGACTGAAGTTAAAACTGAATGTGTGGAGTCACTTCAGAAAGGATTTGAGGCATCATAAGGATTGTTGATGGACACAAAGTAGGAGAAGAATATACAGTTATCAAAGTGATTCCAAGGATCCAGAAATTGAGTGAGAAACATTTTGAAAAGCATCATACGGATCTAATAATTTTGACCCCAACTGTATACTGCAAATGTTTATTCTAATCCTAACATTTTTTTTTTACCATTATTAGTGCTAGATGTTTCTCTTTTGAGGAATTTATTGATTAAGCTGTTGGCTGTGTATGATCCAATTCTAGGAGATAAACCTAACATGATGAGCATTCCTTCTTCCACATTAGGTTGAAAGTAAAATGATGGTTAAAAAAAGAAAAAAAAAAAACTATAAGTGTAACAGGAATGTGCCAACAGTCAATTCAATTCAATTCCATTTGTATAGTACCGACCACAATCCTAGATTATCTCTAGGCACTTAGAGATAAAATAGATGGTATAAAGTCTGTTTCTCAGATAGTAATCTTCAGGACTTTTCTGTGTATTTTTTCTGTATGGTTTCTATTTTCTTTAATATTGAACTTGCATCAATAAATCAATGAATCATTCCGTGTGAGAAATCTGAGAGTCTCCTGAGAGTCCTTCCAGCATGAGTTAACCTTGATTCATTTATACTAATGACATAATGTTAAAATTAACAAGACAGGCTCTACAGTATGAAAACTATAATGGACCAAATACAAGCAGAGTCAATGAGAAACAGAATATACTGTATACACACACACATATTATATATATATATATATATTCAGGAGTCTAACAAGCAGACAGCAATTTACGAGCAGGTCAGTAACATACATGCAAACATTACATGTATGTTACTGCATACAGTGCCTAACACAAAAATTTGTTTTGACTATAGACCAACTTACACACTGCAGCTCGTACTAATTAGACCCTTCATTCTTCAGAGTCAACTGAATGAAAACACATGCAAGACAAAGTAGGATGTGACTACTCTCTTACACAAAACACCAACTGCATGTCACCTTGTGCTCCCCTGGGTGTTTATTATACCCCTGAGAATCAAACTGTCTGGGGGAGACTATAAAGGTGATTGCGGTGTTTATAGCAACTGATTTTCAATCAGGCAAACGCAGTAGAGTGACTTTCCTCTTGAGCACAATTCAGCCCTTCACATGCTGAGTGATAATTGCAGCTCATTCGGAAAGGCTGTTTTTCCTGCTCCTTCTCAAGGTGTGTTTTCTACTTTTGCCCCATTCATCACTTTGGATTTCTTTCCTAACTGTGCATGACTTGTGAAGCATTTTGGACTGAATAAGAGCCTCGGGGAAGATTGCATTAAACTTAACCAGAGTCTTATCCTATCTTGTGCTTGGCATTGTTAAGTGGTTTGTACATGGGTACAAAGAAGAAGCTTGAATCCTGCTGTATTACCCATGCTGAGTGTTAATTTTAAAGTGAGAAGTAAAGAAAAAAGAAGACATCACACCAAAGTGCACATCACCACACCTGCTCTATATCAACATCTGCAATCAACCTGACACTGTCATTTGTCTTTCACATTCATTAAAGTACCTGTCTTCAATCCTGCAGAACATACATACAGTACTGTACACACCTACCATTACTTCTCCAGCTCAACCCCTCTTCCTCTCTTCATTTTCATCAAAACATTGCAGATGAGGTCCTGAGCTCAATTAATCATTCTGCAGCCCTCTTGCACTGCCCTCTATTAATCACCAAGCCCACCACACAGCGGGGCCCGAACTCAGCAATGTTTCTTTATGGGAGTGGTTGTGATGTCAGTGGATGTATACCTACACACAGCTGGCAAAAACACACATATACTGTATGACAGCCATTTTGTACTTTAATGTATTAGGACTGTGAGAGATGGGATTATTTCAGGATTTCTTGTTCTTTTTGATTAATGCATTTTCAAAATCCTTTGAAATCTACAATAGCTCTATGACAGATTACAACAGGAAGTAGTTCAAAAAAGTATGCTGTGTAGAATTTTCAATTGTCTCTTCTTCAGTCTCTTTCTTTGTCGAAGTGACAATGCATGATTATCTCCCCTTAAATCAGCAAGTAGCCTTGAAAAAGCAAATCCCCTTCCCAGTTTTGAAATTGGCTGTGACCTTGACCTTTTTCTTTGAAGGTCACAGCATATTTGGATTCAGCATAATCAATAACCCAGGGGTATATGACATTTTCAACTTCATTACACCCCACCATGTTTACAATAGTTTTATGAATGTTTCAAGCTGCTGGGCACACACCAACTCTAATTCACTGTGTATGCACTCTCACACACTGGAGCATATTTTTGATGTGCAGGGTAGGGCTTTCAGCCACTGTTACAGTTTTGTTAAAGTATAAAATAACTTAAAATAAAAAAGTAAGGGAAGAAAGTGCTAAAATAACACATAAAGAAAGAAAGAAAACTGTGGGTGAAAAAGGCAGTCACCACGCTCACGAAGACTTTTGTTTCTTCATTCAAGCAATGCATTGAAAAGTCTTACAGAGAGTCGCTGGTCTGTAAGAGGAGCGCTCAACTGGACAGAGAAAACTGTCTTTTATGCTCCTCACTGTCATGTCATGTTTCTTAGCAACCGATATTGTTTCTAAAAATTTAGCTACTCATAATAATAATAATAAAAATGGATAGGATTTATGTAGTGCTTTTCTGGGCACTCAAAGATGCTTCACATTGACCCCATTATTGATTCAGTCCACATTCACACACTGGTGGTGATAAGCTACATCTGTAACCACAGCTGCCCTGGGGCAGGCTGACAGAAATGTGGCTGCCAATCCATGCCAATCTGTGCCAACGGCCTCTCTGACCACCACCAAACATTCATTCACATTCATACAATGCAACATAGGTGAAGTGTCTTGCCTAAGGACACAACAACAAATGACTAGGACTAGGTTCGAACCATAGACTGTACATATTAGTGAACAAAGTGACTGTGACGTCACCCATTAGTTTCTGAAGGGCCGTTTTGCGGCCAATCAGGTTGTCACTTCCTGGCTGTCATTTTGGAGCGTTCATGCCAAGGGACTCATGGGTATGCTAATATTAGCCGCTAGCTTATTGACGCGGTAAAACTTCACCACTCAGTGTCAAACAAAGTCATATTACAGTGTT
Organism: Pseudamia nigra; assembly: GCA_029823295.1. Lineage (NCBI taxonomy): Eukaryota > Metazoa > Chordata > Actinopteri > Kurtiformes > Apogonidae > Pseudamia > Pseudamia nigra. The sequence continues at coordinate 8,319 of JAQQAE010005444.1, read as the reverse complement.
GTTAGTGTAAACACTTACCCACAGCTGCAGTTGGGTTTATCTCATGTAAAACTATGTCTATATTAAATAAATTGAAGATACGAATGTCCGATTCCACTGGTCCAACTTCACTAGCAAGATGAGTTAGTATAGCAACACATCAATCAAACCCCGGTGCGGCAGCATTTTGTTGGATTATTTGCAGTAATATCTTAATAACGGAGCAAAAAGTTCAAGATGGACCATCACATTACTTATTAGAGGGTCCAAATAAAACACCCTCATAGCTCTACTTCTAAGTATTGAAGACATATTAGTTACAAGCCGGGTCGGAGTGGGACTTATCTTCAGCCCTGGAGTTTCATGCCTCAGACCAGCCCACTTTATATCACGACCTATTATTATTAAAATCATGTACATGAACAACTCATGGACTCACGGTGGAGATGAAGAAAATAAGAAAACAAAAAAAAAAGAAAATGTCTTACGGAGGACAGATTCAAATCCACAATCTCTAGCTTATGGGCCCAAAGTGCTTCCACTACGCCACTATGCTATCTGTCATTAACATGAGAGGGTTTCCTACTTCAGTACCAGACACCGGTGTAGTGACCCAGAACCAGAGACCAACCCCCTGCTGCTATGAGGTGCATCACAGACTCTCAGAGCCACAGGAAAGCGTGGGTCATAAAGATGAATTGACTCTGGGATAAACGCCCCCTCTTTTTGACCTCGGAGAATCACACCAGATCCATTCTGTAACAACAGAACACAGGATGTGTTCTGCCACTGTTTCTGCCACAACCTACAGAGCAAAACAAGACGTTGCAGAGATTTCTACGACCAAGATTAAACATTTTAGGATATAATCAAATATAGACCAAAGGACACCATCTCCAGGAGTGGACCAACATTGCCACCAAGTGGAAAAGGGAAAATCGCAATCACCCACACAGACAACAATAAATGCTGGGTGATTAATTCACAAATACCCACATAGGCTAACATTAAATGTACTCACAGTAGTGAGCATTAATTCATTCATGCATGAAAAGTAGAATCATGTGTATCACCAGTCCTCTGTGTAGAAAATATTATAACTGTGTTAAGAGTGTGATAAAACCCTTTGCTACCCTGTTGCTCCCCTTAGGAATCTCAGAAGAACGTTGGGAACTGTTCATGGATGCTATTTCATGCATAAAGATGTGTGTGATGGTTGCATTTATGGTTATGAAAGTGTTTGGTGAATGATTCCTCTAAAATGTATCTTTGGTCAGAAGTACTCAAAAGGGAATTGCTAAAGTTTGAAGAAGCTGTCTAAGACGTCTCGGATGCCAGGGCCTACCCCATTCCATGACGTTGTTGCACCCTTAAAAGGGGGTCTTCCCTAGTGGTGGGCGGATCGATCCAAATATCGATACTATCGATACCAAGTCGGTATCGGATCGATACTAGCCTGGTGAGATCAATTCTTTACTTTACATTCCGCTCTTGTTTGCAATGCTACGGTTTCGGCAAAAAGGAAACAGCCAGGTCGCCGGACCTGCTGCTCCTGTGTCAGCGCAGAGCAGGCACACTTTCCTCCCCCTCCCTCCTCTTGTGTTTAGATGTTGCGCTGTCATGTGAGTCATGTGACGTGACTTAGACACGCAAACAAACAAGCAAATTGTTGGCTCAGGTTCATTAGCACACACACAGAGAAAATATAATAGAAGAATGGGAGAGAGGAAGAGGAGCGCTGCGTGCCTGTATTTTCAACCACGGCAAACCACGGCGGCTGTCTGCAGGTCTAGGCAGAAAGTGGACATCGCCACCCGGTGAGGGAAAAGCCAACAGATAAGAACTTACATGTATTTTCACTCCAGTTGAACCCACCCTGCCATGACTGGATCAGGCTGACACCAGCTCGTAATCAACAATTCATCCATTATTGTCAGACTCAGAGCTGGATCCAGTTCGGGAAAACTGCTGTCGATCCAGCTTCCTCAGTGTTGCCTGTAAACCCTCCAGCCGAGGCTCTGATTTAATCCCAGCAAACGGCTCACAGACTTCAGAATCATACACAGTGTTTTTATTCTGGTATTAAACTCCTGGATGAGCTCTCTGCTGCAGTCCTTTGGTCATTCAGGGTCCATCCTGTGTAGGGGTCCTGGTTCCCCATAATGACTGATCTGTTACACAGGAGGCATTTGCAGCCAAATGGATTGAGCATTAGCCTATTGTTCTGAGGCAAGCAACCTTCCTCTGGATGAAACTTACATCCAAACTTTCTCTGAGAAAAGAAAACTTATCTTCACAGCAACTCAGCACGACAAGCCAGTTTAGACCTCTTCCAGCCTCCAACAGAGGTCCATTCAATCAGAAGCCTGCTAGAACCCAGTGTGGGCATTGGAACTCCGAACCAGAACTGGGTCGACGTCAGAATCCTGAGCCAGGCCCGCTGATCCACTGCGTGATGGACCATTCTGGAGAGCAAACCTAATGCTTCCACGCCATCACATCCTGACCCGGAACGATGCTGTGGACACAAATTGGCCTGACCGGAACCGAATTGGACCGACGTAGGAGTGTCTCAGAGCTCGAGCTGATAAACCTCCCCCTCTCAATTAATTACTCCAGGAAGCAACTCCTATTATCACGTTCAAATTTCCCTCGAATTCTCCCCCTTTCCGCTGGCGCGTAGAACCCAATTTCCTCTGAATACTTAATTCTCCTCACATCAATACCCTGCATTTTGTCATTACATAATCTACCGTTATTACCCTGTTTACTCGTGTTGTTACTATGATAAACATATTACAGTGGAATACGTCACATTCAGAGACTTATTTTACGAATGATTAAGTTCCCTGTAAGGAAGGACTGACATCTTCAGATCATGAGACCGATTCCAATTCATTCATATTTGTTCAATTAATACGCTTTGCTCATTAGACCTCAGATAAATAATTCCGGTTTTCCTCTCTTCCGTTAAATAGAGGGGTGGTGCCCCGTTTTAATTAATAATCAACTTGATACAAGTGCAAAATTGTCCCATTTTTTCTTTTGACAAAAGTGTGCACTTTATGTATTCATATATATAAGTTGTTACACTACACCAGTATTTGTATTACTGTACATGCTCACGGGAATTGCCGGACCAATAGCATGTTTTTTAAAAGTTCAGGGTCCGCAACCGCAGACACTTTGAATTAATTAATGTGACCGGTGGTTTGCAGGCAAGGTTCAACATCTTGCCTTACCCATTTTATCGTCTCCATTTGTCGTTTCAAACCGCAAGCGTGTTTTCGTGAAAAAGTTGCCAATTTTACCACATTTGGCTGCGTCTGATTCCGGAACTTTCCTCTTTTTAATTTTTGCCTTCTCCATGCCTACATTGCTTTTTCTATCTTCCATCATTCAAATACCACTAACCAAGTGAACGGACTTGTTACATCAGGCTGTCAAAAACACAGATATGCCATGGGCTCACCGGTGTCTTCGATAGTGGCCAACCTCTACATGATGGAAGAAGTGGAAATGAAAGCTCTTCACTCCTTCAGAGGAACAACACCCTGCCACTGGTACAGGTATGTGGACGACACCTGGGTCACTGTCCAGACACAAGAGGTTGAAGCTTTCACTGAACACATCAACTCTGTGGACAAGAACATCAAGTTCAATCGGGAAGATGTCAAGGAGAGCTGCCTTGCCTTCTTGGACTGCACAGTAAAAGCTGAAGAGGACAGAGGCCTCAACATTAAGGTACAGAGGAAAGCCACTCATACAGACCAGTATTTCCTGTTTGATTTATACCACCCACTGGAACACAAACTGGGAGTCATCAGAACCCTACAACACAGAGTGACCCAACAGGTCCCAACGGGTACTTCTTTCTTTTTCTCAAAAAGAAAGAACAGGAGCACATCAAGAAAGCTCTGAAAACCTGTGGTCACCCTAAGTGAACATTTGTGAAAGCAGCTAAAAGAAACAAGGGGCAGACAGATGATACAGGAAAAGACCAGAAGAAGAGGAGCACTGTGGTCATCCAATACGTGGCTGGTTTGTCAGAAAAACTGAGGAGAATTTTCAACAAACATCACATTTCTGTATACAGTATTTTAAACCTGGTAACACCTTGAGGTAAAAGCTGGTTCACCCCAAGGACAAAATACCCTTTCATCATAACCTCTTATGATGAAAGAGTGGAGTCCTGAGTCACAGAGTATATTCTTGATTTCCGCATTAGACCAGTTAGAACTGTCAAAGCTTCCTGGGTAGGTAGCGAAACGTCTTCAATCCAAATAACCAGTCCAGTCGCCAAAATAAAACTATGACCTGGATGACTGAGAACCTCCACAGACACAGCGTGAAAAGTTTGAAAACTAATGATCTGGAGTGTTTTCTGTAGAAAATACTGGGTCATTCCATGCCAACTCAACCAATATTGAGGAAAGTTCCATGGGTACCATCTTATATTTTGTGTAAAATGCAATGAAATATATTTCTATGATACCAATAAAAAACAAGTTTCAGATCAAAATTCTAAGCGGTTTAGATTTTATGGTCCATTAAAAGGCCATGCCCCTTTTTTGTACCCACAGATTGAACCATTCATTTTCATGGATTTTTGAAGGCTCATAACTTCACTTCTATACAAGCTATGAGGCTGAACATTGGTTCTCTGCTTAATTCTGGCCTGCTCTTTCACAGTCTGCTACAGAATTTGACTCGGCTGTATTGTTTTCAAGTGAAAGGCATCTCAAAACTGGAATTTTTTTGGGAGCAATATATACAGTATTTTTCATTTTTGATCCTCCAGTATGAGGTCCCCTATTGACCAAGACCTCAAAATTCACTTGTGTAGTGTTTATTGGGAAATAATCTATGAGCAAAAGGAAAATATCTTTATTCAAACCACAAATAATGGTTTCAGAGGGTATTGAAAATGATCCCATCTCAGACAATACCCCCCATACCCTCTTTTTCAGGGGGGTAGCTGACCATGTAGATGGTACCCCAGAGTAATAAAACTTCCACCACATAAAGATACATATCTTGGCAATTTCTGGTGTGATTTAGAACATCTCAACTCAATTGGAGTCAGTATTTGGCCTTTGGTAGTTGCTTGAAGGCTAGCATGTGCCAGTAACTGTTTGATGATTCCCCCAATGCCATCACAAGGGCATTGGGGGACCATGACTGGTACTGTAGCAAAAAAAATGCCACTCAGCCATGTGTCTATAATCCTGCTTGTGATGACACAATTTGAGAAGTTTTTGCAATTTTTGTACTGGGCACTGGTCCCTTCACTTAAGTATTTAACCATTGAAACTGATGGAAGAATGCTCTTGAGATGGTGGAACATCTTTGTAATAAAGGCGTGAACACTTAATGTGACGTGTTTTAGACAGTCTGAAATAATGTAGATATTAGTTCACCCTCCCTGTAGTATATAAGGGTTAGGGCTCTACCTAGCAACTTTGACTTATGCTTAGCATTATATCAAAATATCCATTGAACTTTTGGGTTAATGACATCTGTTTTAATCAGAATGATCAACTCAGGGCATCCAAGAAATTTCTATAAATTAAAAATGTAGTTGCACTTGCATTAGAAACTGTGCTCTTGCACTTATCTCTATCCTATTTAATTTCTGCATCCAGGAAATACATTCACAGAAAACATTTTCTATATATTGTTTACACAGTGTAAAATTTCATAAACCACTGACCTATGGCCAGGTTTATTTTTACCCTCATCATTATTAAAGGTTAATCAGTCAAAGAAAAATAACCCATGAATTACACAGATAAGTTTTTTTTTTTATGTTATTTAACCTTAGGGTTGCCAGTACCTAATTTGGGGCATATTTTTCAATTTTCATATGTAGCCCATGGTTTGAATAAAGTAGAGAGTTAAAATTAGTATGTTAATTCATGCGGTTCTTCTACAATATGTCCAGAAGCCAAAGGTGATCTTATTCTTAATAAAGATGTTTTTGCTGAAGGAGTTAAGATGTTCTAATTCACACCAGATATAGCCAAGATATGTATCTTTATGGGGTAAGACTTTCATTACTCTGGGATACCATCTACATGGTCAGCTACCCCCCGAAAAGGGGGTTTGGGGGAGTACTGGGGGAGCTGGGACCATTTTCAAAACCCTCAAAAACCATTATTTGTTGTTTGTAACAAGAAAGGAAAGATCTTTCTTTTTACCCATACAATCTTTCCCAAATAATACTATTCAAGTGAAATTTGAGGTCTTGGTCAATTGGGGACCTAATAGCTGTTGATCCAAAAATTGAAAAATATATACTGCGTCCAACCAAAGTCCTGTTTTGAGATGCCTGTAATTTGACAAAAATAACAGAATCGGTGACAACCCTCCCCGGGGAGGTGCTCAGGGCACGTCCCACTGGAAGGAGACTCCGGGGAAGGCCCAGGACATGCTGGAGGGACTATGTCTCTCAGCTGGCCTGGGAACACCTCAGAGTCCCCCCAGAAGAGCTGGATGAAGTAGCCGGGGACAGCGAAGTCTGGGCTTCCCTGCTCAAGCTGCCCCTGCAACCCAACCCCACAGAGATGTGGTAGAAGATGGATGGATGGAGTGACAAAAATATGGGTGTTCAAAATCCTTTGAAAATGAATGGCACTATCTGTGGGTGCAAAAAAGGGCCATGGCCCTTGAAGTTTGAAGGTCCTAAAACCCAAAATGTTTAGGATTTTGATCTGTAACTTGGTAATTTTTTATTGTTCCCATAGAAGTATATTCTCGTTAAATTTTGAGTAAAATCTGAGATGGTGCCCATGGAAGCACTGGTTGAGTTGGCATGGAATGACCCAAATTTGAATCTGATGTATTTCTAAACTCTTCTTCTGAGAATTAGCTCTCTGTAATTTAACCATTTATTATTCCCTGCCTTTCTTTGCTCCTCTTTGTTTTCAGTTTTTTTCCATGGGAATAGATAGTGCAGCAGCTTGAGAGGCAGGGGAAGCTTGCTTAATTATAATAAATTTGTGGCTCTTATCTGTCCTTAGCCAACCTTGGCATTTTTACTGCACTCCTTTTAACTGTTCACTCCTCCAAGGCACAGAAAACGCCCATCTTTGAGTCAAATATCTGCTTAAAACACAAGACAAAGCCTTATCTACAGCCAGTGTGAGCGTGCTAAGAGAGCAAATGATTAGGTTCCTCAATGAGCAACTTTAATGCCAGGATGCATTTGGAATTTTCAGCAGCGAACAGAGCTGTATTTCATTAGGTGTACACTGACTGTAATTATGTTTTTAATAATGCACATTATATCTGCAGAGTGAGCTTTGACTAAAGCCAAATTGACTTACTCGACAGCACTCAGAGTGCAAACAGCCCAAGCTGCAGTTCCCGTAACAGACCACAGTTGGAGCCATTTAGTCATTTACAATAATTCAAAGAAACTAAACAAAAAATGGTGGGAAATTTTAAACATCCAGATGTAATCCTGATCATCAACAAAATCTATTTTGATCCTGGGCCATTTGAGTCCTATCCCACAACATTTCATCAGTCTGTTCATAACTTTTTGCGACTAGCAAAAATATTAACTTCCTGAATATTCAGTTCAATTCAATTAAATTTTTATTTGTACACAGTGGTCCCTCACTATATCGCGGTTTACCTTTTGCGGCCTCGCTGTTTCGCAAATTTTTTTTAGTGCAATTTTTGTTTTTGTTTTTTTAAACAGCCTATGAACGCACATTGTGTCCTGTGTCTTGATTGGCTAAAGGAGAACCTGCTGTGTTCTGCGTCCTGATTAGCTAAGGGACTATAGGCATGGTGGCATGATGGCATGTCTGTTTATAAGAATCTTCTCGCCCAGAAGAAAAAACAGTGCCAACAACTACACATAGCTATGTTCTTCACATGGAAAATGACAAATGCACCACGACCTTCATTGGAAAAAGACACTACAGCAGAGCGGCGCCAGGACGAAGAGGTGCAGTCAGAGGAACTGTGACACATGAGTCACTGTTAATAATTTCTTATGTGTCCAGCTTCGTAGGTTGATCGTTAAAATTTAATTTGTTTTTTCTAAAAGCCATCTTTTTTTTTATAGGAAAAAGTTTATATTTTCTTATTTCTCAAACAAATGTTTGGGCCTGAAAACAGATTTTGATCTTTAGTTTAGGTCTATAATATTGTACTTATTGTTTATTTAAAATCTATGAAGGTTTTGAATTTTGAGAGTGTTTAAATAAGAAAGAAGTGCCCTCTGTGGCGCAATCGGTTAGCACGCTGGGCTGTTAACCGAGAGGTTGGTGGTTCGAGCCCACCAAGGGATGCGAGTCTTTCCCTTGTTGTGAGGGTTGTGTCAGG
>JAQQAE010005443.1:2805-17621 GCA_029823295.1 Pseudamia nigra | reverse complement strand
TCACAAAAGAAGAATGTAAAAGTTTAATGATGTCAGTGGGTTGCAGGCTTCATGCAGTTATTGCAAGTAAAGGATTTATTGCAACAAAATATTAAGTATTATTCACGTTAATGTATTTTGTTCCTATACTTTTGCTCACCAAAAATGTTGGTGTTTTTGTTACAAACAATGCTATCTTCTACGTTCTTTAACTGATTTGATATAAATACCTGGAAATAGAAGCTGAAATACTGATCTTTTGTCTCATAGTCATCGTTTGATATCAAACTCTAATGTTTTCATTGTACAGCAAAAATAAAGGAATTGGCCTCGATGTTCCAATAGTTTTGGAGGGCAGTGTACTGTATGTTGTATTGAAAAGCAGAACCATTCTCTTGTCAAAGACCTGCAGACTCATAAACCTTGTATCTAAATCTGCCACAAAAGAGAAAAAAATAAAAGAACCCAAAGAACACCAAAGCATGCAGAAAACTAAGGCAAATCCCTGTAGTTGCTATAAATATGTGATTGAGTAATTTTATGATTTTTTTTATCAACAACATCATACTTTTATGATATTTTTAAGCATTTATGCAGCTTTTCTTTGGAAAGTGTTTCCAGTTATTAGCAAAAAATTTCAGTCATGGATTTGAGACTGTCCATCCTCCCCTTGCAGGGGTTTTCGGTGAAGCCTGGGTCTTTTTCTTTTGAATTTCATCAGAAATTCCTCATGTTGTCCTAAAACATTAAGCATTTTAGAAATGTCAAACAATGTCTTGGCTCTTTCTCACTGCAACATATTGTATTTGCAAGCAAAACATCTTTGCAATCCGGTGATAACCAGTCTGTTCTTTTTGTTTATGCATTTTCCGACTCTGCCCAAATAAACTCAACCCTCAGCATTTTCAAGTTTTCCAAGATGAAAAGACCCCTGGGTTGAAACATTTTTTTGAAACATTTAAGTTTTATTCACATTTAGTGTCAATTCCATCAGTGTGAGTGGTCTACTCTCTCACCAGCCAATGAGCAACAAGCATGTATCCATATTAACATTATTTCGCCATATACAGAATATTTCTTTTTGATTATTTTGCTTTATTTAAAATTATTCACTATTTGAGATGTGAGAAATATTTGGCATTTTCCCTTCTTTGTCTTTACATGTCACTCTTGTCACTCATTTATTTCCCATTTTATTTAATCATTTTTGTTTTTTTTCTGTCCTGGTCTCCTGAGCTTTCACGAGTTCCTGTGGTCCTTATTACTTGTCACCTTTATCCACTCTTCCTGTCTCCTTTTCCATTCTCCTTTTTTTTGTTTCTTTTCTCTTATCACCATTCCTCTCTCTCTCCTTTTCCATCTCTCTTGTGGACCAAACAGTCCAATAACAGCTGGGGGAAATTATGCATGAAAACTCATACATCGCTCTCTTAATAATTATCCACTCATGCAATTAATTGACTTTCCTTTCCTAAACTTTCTTTCTGTCTCCTCCTTGTGCTTTCCATCTCCATTTTAATTCATTGTTTAGAGTATTTTGGACAAGCAAAGATTGAAATGTTGATCCGAAGCTACCAAAAAAGGTATTTGGTTCTTATGTCTCAGTGTTTGGAATGGTCTTCTGAGGTAGAAAGAAAAATGTCATGCCTTTACTAGCCGGTTACTTTTTGGTAACTTTTAGTTACCAAAACTTTTAGTTACCAAACGTATCTAAAGAATCAGTTCAGATTCAGTTAGTATTACTTTCTAGAATCCCCTGCGTGTCTGCTTTTCAGTTTGCATTTATAGTCTTTTGGGCCTCTTTCCTAATTATGATTGACCTTTATTTCTTGTATCTCATGTTTCTGTCTCACCCTTTTTGTAAATGCTAGACATGAAAACTTATGCACTTTTTGTCTTTATGATGCCCTACTCTCATATTCCCTGGTGTAGCTTGCACAGCGCAAAATTGTGTATGTATGTATGTATGCATGAGTGTGTTGGGCTTTTAGCTTAAAATAGGAGCATGGTGTAACTATACACCAGTCAAAAGCTTGGACACACATTCTACTTCAGTGTTTTTTTTCTCCTTTGTTTTTTATTATTTTCAAAATTGGACATTATTATTCAATTCGGTTCAATTCAACTGTATTTTTATATCAACAATGATAATCCAAGATTATCTCTAGACACTTCACTATTCAAGGCTGAATCCTCAACTGACTATATGGGAAGCAAACACAACAGAATGTCCGAGAGCAAACCGAGGGCAACAGGGAGAAGGAAGAACTTTCTTTAACTCTTAAAGACATAGAGCATATAGAGAATATTTATTATCTTATTATTTAGGTTTTTGTTATATTATTATTTAGGTTTTTTTCACTTATTCTAGTAGTCAGTACCTAAGTGTCATACATCATTTGATTCAGGAGAACCTCAAGTCTCGTCCTCAGCCTAGTTTATTTACATTTCAAAATGTACACTTGCTTTGTGTGACAATAGATACATTTATCATAATTTTGAAAAAAAAGTCAGTAAAACTGTGTTTTTGTTTTAATGTTAGCTCAAACATACCCACAGAAAGTTTGTTTTATTAAACTTATAAAGTTGCACCAAGGTGTTTTACACTTCCAAATACATTTTTGTCCACATCAAACCTTTCCTAAGAAAGTTACAGCCAATTATTACAATATTATACTAGGTGTTTTTCAGTGAAAAAACAAGTAAATGTATCTAATAAAGTTCAGAGAGTAAATAGACAGGTTATTACACCATAATAGAAAACACTGGAACAAAGTGACTGTTTTTAAAAGAAATATATCAGGAACATGACAAACAAATGCCAGTTTTCTTCAAATTGCTTTTATTGCCATTCTAAGTTTTGATAGCCACAGTAATATGTTGATTCACGTTTCCACACAGTCATTGGTTGGTCGAGTGGGTGACAATCATAGACTGTATAAATAACTGGACAAAGTGACCGTGACCATTCGTTTCTGAAGGGCTGTTTTGAGGCCAATTGATTTGTCACTTCCTGGACAGCATCTTGGAGCCAATAACAGGATGTAACCATATTTGGACAAATGGCAGCAGGGCTTACGAAGCATTAATGCCAGGGGGCTCATGGGAGAGCTAACATTAGCCATTATCTTACTGATGCGGTAAAACTTCACTACGCAGTGTCAAACAAAGTCATATCACAGTGTTGTTAGTGTAAACACTTACCCGCAGCTGCAGTCGAGTGTATGTCATGCATAACTATGAACATACTGAATAAATAGATGATACAAAAGTCTGAATCGGTCTGACTTCGCTCTGCCGAGCTGCTGCGACAACAACATGTCAATCAAACCCCAGCACAGCAGTGATCTGTCAGATTATTTTCTGTAATATCTTAATAACGATGCAAAAAGTTAAAGATGGATCACCACGTTACTTATTAGAGGGTCCAAATGAAAAGTTTGAGACCATGATGACCCATGAAAACAAATTATTCGCTTAGTATTTTCAGATAGAATCACATGTATCTCTACGGGAAAAAAACTTCTTGGACTCAGACAATAAGTTCCCAAGTGGCCAAGCAGTGATATTACAACTTAAATTCACTTTCGCATTGGCCTCACTAAACAGCCCTGGATATTGTCACTCAGTGACAATGTTCCCACGCTAGCCGGCATTTAATTTTTCAACCAATGCCATTGCCTGGTTTGCTCAGGGACAGGAAGTACGAGTGTTTCCATGACAAATCAAAGCATCAGAATGCAATGATGTATGCATGCAGACTACGGAAGCTCTTGAGGTCCAAAAGAGACATATGTGGTATCACTGGAATGTTAGCTTTCTGTGAGTTTTTAAAGCATGTTAATGTGACCGGCAGTTCAAAACTTATTAAACATTTTAGAACAATGAAAGTATTTTTGGCTGCCGGAGGCCAGCTAGGTTTCTGAGGGTTAACCAAGGAAAAAACCTCCAGCAGAACCAGGGTTGGTCGGGGTTAGTGGACAGTGGAAAGACAAAAGAAAAGAGCAGAGATAGAGCAACAAACAACACAGACACTGGACCGATCTACGACCTGCAACCGCATGTCAGGAACATCTAAATCCAGAGCCAGAGAAAACTACAGGGAAAACACAAAGTTAGTAACACTAGTAACACTGAAGACCAAACTGTCAACAAACACATGGAATTATGTATAGTAGTAAACAAAATAGTGTAAACAACCCAGAACATGTTTTATAATTTAAATTGTCCAAAGTAGCCACATTTTGCTTTGAGAGCTTTGTACACTTATGGCATTCTCTGATCAGATTCACCCAGTAGTCAAATCACACGTGAGCTCATTTGTACCATTCCTTGTCTTCTTAAAGTGCTTTACAGAGTCAGTAGCCGTGTTCGTGCTGCTACAACTTCAACAAATTCATATTATGACAGGGGAACAGCCGCAAGGAGAGGAAGAAGTAAAGAGAAAAAAAGTCCATCTTTCCTGTAAGAAAGTTAGTTTGAAAAGATTCACTCACCAAAACCGTCAAACCCGATCTTAGCAGCTGTGAACTGGCAGTTTGTGAGGCTGGTAATTCTAATAAACTTGGTCTTCCGTTCCTCAGAGGGTCCTCATAAGAGCCAGTTTCATCACAGCGTTTGATGGTTTTGTTTACTGCACTTGGAGACATACTGTATTTTCCGGGTGATATGTCATGTTTGTCGCACGAGCCAAAAAAATGCATAATGAAGAAGAAAAAAACGTGTACTGTATGAGTCGCTCTGCAGAACAGGTCGAATCTGTTCGGGGCTCAGGCGCTGCGGCTCGTCTCCTCCAGCGGCTGTCAGTGTGACAAGCACCCTATAGTCGAATTTATTCAAAATACAAGTCGCTCCGATGTATTTGTCGCTCCCCTCGCCAGACTATGCAAAAAAATGCGACTCTTAATCAGGAAAATACGGTATTCAAAATTCAGATTTCTTCAAGTAATCACTGTTGCCTCTTTGCTTCACTGTGTGTTTGTGGATTTTTACACTAGTTGTAGTAGCGCTAATAGCATCGACTCACCCTTCAAGACAGTTGATGGTCTAAATCATTCAGAAGGCAAGAAATAGCACAAATGAAGTCACTAGTGATTTGAAAACTGCTCCAGGTGACTGGTTCTGGTTCAGTTAATCACTTTTTTGTTTACTATATAATCCCATACATGTTGTTTCATAGTTTGGATGTCTTCAGTATTAATGTACAATGCTGAAAATAATAAAAAAATGAGAAAAATCACTGGAGAAGACAGTGTGCCCAAACATTTGACTGGCAGTGTGTTTGGATGTGAGTAAATTTGGGCTTTTAGCTTAAAATAGGAGCGTGGTGTATTGGTAAATATATGACTACCTCCCTGCCTCTGCTTTTCACAAAGTAATCAAATATTCTAACACCTTCCACTACACAATTCTAAAAAGGGCGGCAAAGTTGGAAAAAAGGCTGAAATTGGAATGACGAGGGGATTAGGGGGTGTGAAACTGTGACAGGAGTAGTTCAAGAACCTGCACATGAAAAACACCTATGCAGAAATGTATGAGGTGCTAAAAGGGTTGGTTTGAGTTTTTCTACAGGTTTTATCTCCAAAAAAGGCCAGCGTACAAAAATCAATATAAATCAATATCTCTTTAAGGAAATGCTGTGTATAGAATATTTTTACGGCTCTTTGTTGCCATCACACAGTTCCCTCAAAGCCCTGGAGCCTCTTAACCTTACCAAAGTTCACAACAAAATGAGTAACGAGTGTATAAACTAGCGTTTTTCAGAGTCTGGTTGAAGAGTAAATGAGATGATTGAATGATATTTTGAATCAAATCTCATGACACAGAGCAGTGGTTGTCAGCTGGTGGGCAGGTACCCAACGTGACATGCTAGACATTAACACATACTGTACATGTGACAGGTTATGTTGTACTTTGTGCCAAATTGTTAATTTTTTACTTATTTTGTTTGTTAATTTGTTACTTTTCCTTCGCCGTAACTCAGCTGGGATAGAAATGTATTATTTTTATTTGTTTTTTGATCATTTTTTGCTTATTATGTTCAGTTCGTGAATTGTTCTGATCCTTTTATATTCGGTTTTTTAATTTAATTACTTGTATTCCAGGTTATTTTGTTGCTTTTTTATTTATTTTGCTGTCTGTTTTGGCCATTTCATTCATTCTGTTAGTAATTATTATTATTATTATTATGGTTATTATTCATTATTTTGTTCTTTTTTGTTCCTCTTCTTACTTATTTTGTTAATGTTACTAATTATTTTACTCTTTTTTTATCCATTATTTTGTTGTTTTTTGTTAATTCTGTCACTTATTGTGTTTATGTTATTGATTATTTAACTTATTTTTATTACATTTGCCAGGATGGAATGAGATAAAACAGTCTGACTTGATGACCAGTGTTAAAGGTCACAAGGTGAGACTGGTTGAGAACCAGTAACAGAGTAATCTGAAAGGGTTGACTCAAAATGATTATTAAGTGGCGAACGGCATCGTTTTTAGTTATAATATGCAGATTTTTATATATATTTGTCATTTATTATGTATGTTTCATTACATAAAAATCATATAATTGTGGTTAAAGCTCCACTAGAGTCTACTTTACTCATGATATTAGCCTTATTGACTTAAACCAATGCCACTTTTATCTCATATATGGGAAAAACAATTATGTCCCCTTACTTCATTACTGCCTACTGGGGTAATAACTGCAAAAACAGGCTTTGCTGCAATTATTTAAATGCGAAAGCCACTTGCAGTTGCAGGTGTTTTCTGTGTTAGCACTAGACATGAACAGACCGTGGGACTATTTATCTGATTGCAATTGATTGGAATCATTTATTTTTTTTGTTAACTCTTATAAACGAATGATGAATCAGTTTTTTGAGCCTGATAAATGTTACATAAACTGAGAAGTTCAAGATGAGGTGTCGAGACTGTTTATTTTCACTCAGTTTAACATTGAAAGATGATGACAATGGTACAAAACAAAATGAAATCCAATACTGTCTTCATATTTTGAGAAGCAATAAACCTGGTCATTACACAATCACACACAGTCATCATTTTTGACCTTCAAACACAGACACGCATTCATCTAAAAATTGCTGCTACCAAATCAAATCACATCTTGTCCAATATACGACTGCTAGAATCTTCTCCAGTTCAGTCAGTGTCACTGTTCCACTGCACATGTTGTTGAGACTTAAAGTCACTTTCTTCCTGCTCTGCTTCTATTTTTGTAGCTTTTGCCGAGCTCCAGACTGACATCCACGAGCTGACCCAGGAGCTGGATGGAGCCGGGATCCCCTTCTTGGATTATCGCACTTACGCAATGAGAGTCCTGTTCCCGGGCATCGAGGACCATCCTGTGCTCAAGGAGATGGAGGTACAAGTCAGTACACCACCAACCAACCTCCAAACTGGAACGATCTAACAAATATCAACTAGATGCTCAAATCAACTAATGCCTTTCATTGTGCTGATTGATTCTGAAGCAAGAAACTAAAGAAGAGTTATTTATGGATTTATTTTGAAAGTTGGTCCTAAAAATGTCCTTCTGGCTTTACAGCGTAATGTCTTTGTGATTATTATCCTGTGACAGGCACGAAAAGGCTTCTCATCAAGTCTGGAAAGTGACATGGTTAAAGCCATAAAGGTTCTAATGATAAAAATATCCATATCAATCGGTGCCGATAATTATCATAATAAATATCAAATCATTTTATTCAAATGGACAGGCTGAGTTTTGGAGCTGAAAAACACACATGATTATTCTAGGTTTTACTTGAATATTGCCAGAAAACAAAAGAAAATAATATTTTTATTGTCATTGCATCAGAAAATGCAACAAAATTTGCTGTGCAATACCTGAGTTAAATAATAGATGCAGTAATAGAAACACAATCATATCCCTTCATCCAAAACAATGACTAGATACATAATATTGAGACAGTTGCATAATGTATTTCACTAAGTTCAGTGATGGCTTTGGGATAAAAATGATCTGCTGTCTGGAGATGCAAACCTTGAAAGTTTTACTCTATTAATAAAAGATGCAAAAATACAAAAAAGATGCAAAAAGACAAAAAAGATGTAAAAGATACAAAAACATAGAAGGGATGTGAAAGACACAACAAGTGGAAAATTTAGTGAAAACTGAAATTATGACAAAAATGTGGAGACGTACAATAAAAGATGCAAATCGATGAAAATGTTGCAAAAGACATAATAAAACCTCCACAACAATGCAAATCATGCAACAGAAGCAAAACTCAAAAGCATGCATAAAGTTCAACATTAGCAGAAAAGTAAAAAAAAAAAAAAAAAAAAACAAAACGACACGATAGGCGAAAAAACAAAAAGACCAGCAAAAACAGAAATTACGCACAAGATGCTGATAAGTTAAAATGCTCAAAAATCCAAACAAAAAGACAGGAACAAACCAAACCATACTAGAAAGGTAATTTTTTTTCTCTTTTTGTGAAATACCTAAAAAAGGAAAAGAAAAATGAGTTAAGGGCTCCAAAACATGAAAACATAAAAAACACAAAATGGCATTTTGTGTCAGATTTTATGATTTCTTTTTTTTTTTCTTTCTTTTTTACTTTTATGTCTTCACAACCAGGGTGCTGCTTTTGGTCTGAGTTCTTATCATTGCAGCGATACAGGAAAAATCACAATAAATTACCATTAAATATCAAAGTATATCATGATCGATTTACCATGCTGCTACAGATGTGGTTCACCTCAAATCGACCCCATGCTATATTTAACGAGCTTTATTTTAATGTATTCAGTTTGCCTCCAACAGCCTGAGAATTATCATTTTGATCTCATGGGACAAACACTCGCCGTACTCTTGATGTGCAGGAGTGACGGTGTTAAAGTGAGGATCGCTTGATTTGAATGATGAGACACTCATCAGAGATATAAAAGAAGAGGAGATGAAAGCGTGAGGATGTACAAGAACATAAAAGGAAAAGACAGCGAGAAGCTTTGAGAAGAAGGGGAGGAACAAGATTCAGGGCCACTAGGATTGTTACTTACATTATACATCAGGGTTAAGTTATTAATGAAGTGGGTCTGCAGTACGTACATCCAGCTTTGCAGTGCAGCTGAACAGAGAAGGCGATTTATAAACTCACCCGAGTTACCACTGAGACCAGGGGAAGTAGAATTAATCGCATGCCGACATAAACCGCTCTCCTCCAGAGGCAGAAATCGAGGACTGAGTTTGTAATCAGCAGTATCATTAAGATGTAGAATCTGGTGCTGCTCCATTGGCTTTGATTGGAGCAGTGACTTTTTGGAGTCAACGAATAATTTGTTTGACCTTTTACAGCTTCATTTAATCGTTCTAATCCAGAAAGTGGATTTATATTCCTAGAAAATACAAAAACAAAAAAAACAAAAAAACAGCTCAGGGGCGCTTGCATTGCCACAGTCTTAGTGTACCATTAGTTTGATAAGAAAAGGAAGAGAAGTTAATTATCTACCCAAAGACCTTCCATGCTTAATTACACATAACTTAAAATAAATGATGAGCACTGCGTTGGTGTTATACAACACACAATGAGTCAAAGTCATACAGGTTTTTACAACAAGCTTGAAATGGAAGAACTTCAGCAAACTGATTATTAGTGACAGCCATGTTACTATGTTATTATCGTTCAAAATTAGCCAAATAGCAGCTCAGATACAGATCCGATACTTCTTGTGACAAGCCTCTGAAACGTCAGCTTCATAGAATAAGTTTAACATTCACTCAGTCTTAATCATCCAGAAAAAAGTCTTTAGACATGATGTGGACTTAACATCTAATGCAGTAACAAAGTAAATCTGTCCCACATGATCTTGCTTAAGTACACCACTCTGTGTTTACTTTTTTGCAAAATGAAGTTGGTTAGTGTGGGCAGCAGAGGTACAAAGATCAGCACAATGGAGACGCGTGTCCTGAGACCGGTGTGTGGTAACGCAACAAAAGCACTTTGATTAGATATGGGACCACGGTACTGTTTAGTCATAGATTGCAACAGATTGAATATATTTTATAATGTCTTTAACTCAATAATTAACAGATTTAGCAAAGTCAAGTCCTGATATTTTTCTCTAAATCTTGATGAACTGCTACCATTACCTGAACATAACTATAAAAGGTTTGATAGCTGTAGTCACAAGGAGAGAATATCCACAGTTAATGAGCAGTTTTAATTAACTTTCAGAATAAATATTTGGATGTTATAAACCTCACAAATGTACAATGCTACAGAGGACCAAACCAACTATTTTCAACAGCCTTTCATTGCCAGCCTAAAAGATGATGAAGATGAAGTTTGAAAGTGGTAACAGACAGCAGAAGCATTGAGTGAAATGGTCAAAGGATGGCAGGCTTATTCCAACAGACCACTTCCTGTGAATTCTGAAGACTCATGTTCCCTAAAAACCAGACTGAAGATACTTTAAACAAATAGGTCTGATTCACATTTTGACCAATTCACTGAGCAGAAATGGACAAGTTTTTGTAAGATCAATTCATTGAAATGACCAAACCAAGATTCTTACACACAGACCGTCCAAGGCTGTCAGAGGGGAGCCGAAACAAAAACAAGATAAGACAGTCACACTTTCAGAGGCAGAAAAAAAAATTAACTCCTCATTGAACTCCAATTTTATATTTTTAGCACTGGACCTCAGAAAAACAAACAACAAAAAACGCAACCTATGAAGAGACCCCAGCACTCCTGTGTTGTTAGAAACCGTCCATGTTGTGCTGCCAGTGCTCTTCACACCTGCTTGATTTGGAGATGAAGCTTTGCTGGGCTTTGAACAGCTTTGTCTGTGTGCTTTTTTCAAAATACCAGGAAACACCCGAGCCAATCAGCATACATCCTGTCATCATGGTTCCAAATAGATGAATGTCCATCACGTCCTCAGTGCACAGCGTCTCAAAAACACATAAGTCCCCATGCGTCCTCACATGTCCAGCAGACGCTGTCCTCTGAGGGCCCACGGGTTCCCCTCAACCCGTCCTCCTGCATGTCAATTTCATTGAGGTCCAGCTGGTCAATTCCATGTTGGTTTGGAGGGGGGACTCCGACAGAGAATGAGCAAAAACACACAGACAAGACATAGCAAGCAGGAAAACTGTGACGGGAGCAGATAGAAAATGCGTCCTCTTTCTCTGAAAGCCAGAAGATGTTAATTGAAGTTATACTGTTCTGCTATTGCGATTTAATTATTAATTCTGAATGCATTTTTGTGTTATTCCTTCTTTTATGGTGATGTCTATGAGGAAGGAAATGAACATGAAGTTTAATGTGTTATGAGTTTTTCCTGTTTTTTTTTTTTTTTTTTGTAGTGCGACTTACCAGGGTAAACTAATTTGTTTTTTTTTTCTCAACTGATATGAAACTTAAAGTGACAGGCTAATTCCTGTCTGGTGCCCAATATCCAGTTTAGTTTAACTAAGCTTTAAAACCAGCCATGCTACAATGGTACCTTCCATTTTTTTATTCATTTTATGTTCCTGTCACTTTGGAAGCTGTCTATGCTCCAAATGAACCAGCTTTCCAGTACACATCAATGCGCACTTTGCGTCTTTGCAGCTAGAATGCCATCAGCTCTGCGTATTCTCACAGTTCTGACCGTCAACTTCTGAGGCAACTTTCTCCTGATCGTCGTCTTCAGAAAATTTTTGAGAACTTGACTTTGACAAACTTGACAATTTTTCTGGACTCAAAGCAGTACAAAATGTCCCCTTTACGCTAAGCCATTACTACAGTGAAGAGAATCTAAAGAAACAACACTCACTTTGAGCTCTTGCAACAAAGTGGCTGAAACAAACCCTGATCCAATTCCATTTATTTAACTTGATGTAGGAGTCAGGCAGAGAGGTAAAGGGTGCTTACGTATTTTATAGTTATGTCTAGACTTCACCTCTCTGTATTTCCCTCAGGGGTTCCCGGTCTAATCCAATGGCCTGTGTAAACCAGCGCTTCTGGCTTTATTGCTTTGTGTGACTGCTCTTTCCCCTAAGCCTGGCTCACAGACACACACACACACACACACACACGGTTATTACATGAAATACATGTACGTACACACTCCTGCACAGAGGTGAATGTACCAGTGCTGACTCTTTGAATCTTTAAATGTAGACATTATCAGCACTAAGTATGCATCTCCATCTGTCTCTTCGCTGCTCTTCTTTCCAAACACACACACTCACACACATCACACTCAGCATCCACCCCGGAGGCCCGAGAATCTCATTTAGCACTTTAGTGAGAAGCCCAGACACTTCATTATAGCACATTGGATGAGAAAAAGAATAGATGTTACAGTAGTACAATAGGACGACAATGCAGAAAAAAGACGTGGAAAGAACGTGCGTCTGTGTCTGCATGTGTGTGAGTGCCAGAGATGCACACAAAGACAAAGGGGAGAAGAAATTAAAATGGGAGAAGACCAATGATGTGAAACAGCCGACAATAAGTGCGAGGGAGAGAATTAGAGCGATGAGGACAACGCAGCCAGTGAGCGGCGCCGAGAGACATCTTGAGGGGTTTAGTGTGTTGTTGATGAGTAGTGACAGGTGCCAGCCACTGGAACAAGTAGGGTGCACCTCTGTCACCAACTCTGACACACACAAACACACACAAACCTACCATGCCCTGATGCTTCTCTAACTTCTGTGTGTGTGACAGAAAAGTCTCTATCACGCTGGGATGGTTTAGACTGGCCTGATTAGACATTTTTGGAAACTTCTTGGGGCAGATTAAGTGTGCCAATCAAGGGGAAACAATCAGAGATAAAAGTGAAGCCCATTTGGGTGTGCATTGCCAGTGCCGGCTTCTAGATGGTGGGTCAAAAACAATCCTGGCCTCCCATTCAGAATTCTCTACCATTCAAAAAACATATCCCTAAAAATACTATGCCAATCATTTTTTTTCTGGAGGCATTAATTTGCTTCAGAGACTTCAAATCTGTGGTCAGTTCATCAATCTGGAGCCTACTGGAAATCTTTTTCAGTTTCTGGCAACATCCTCTGGCTTAACTCCATGTCCTGATATGGTGACGCACATACATAATAATGCAGCAATTCTGGATTCACCACTCAGTGATCTGCATGGTTTTACATTGTATTAGGTATCACCTTGGCTGACTTGGAATGACATCAAAGCAGGAACTAAAAATAGTATCTCCTAGTATCTGTTGGTTCATGGTTCCACATTGTGCAAATGCAAAAAGTAGCCATCCGGAGCCAAGACCAGGTGAGTGGACTCCAGCACTGACGAGGCCTCTATTTAGCTTCTTAGCTTTATGTTAACAACATTAGCTAAGTATTTTCTGTAGCATGTGCCAACTACAGGTTGAAAACATACATTTCCTCATCGTAAATGAACAGCCATATCAGTTATCACACATGGTTATATCTTTTTTTTTCAGTCAGCTGTTTTTATTCTCTAAATGTATTTGGTGTCCTTGCTAATTAAGCCATTAGCATGCTTATATTGTATGTAAAGGTTACATTATTATCAAACTTTAATATGTAGTTGAAAAAACTTGGTGGCATTTTTCTGGGTAACATTATGATTGATGCTTTCAGTAAATTTGTAGTGATTAGCATTAGCTCAGTGAGTTTTACATGTTGCCCCGCCCTCTTCTCCAAATATGGTTACATCTGGCTCCAGACTCAAGGCTTCAAATGTCTTACTCCACAAACTTATAGGTGAAATTAATGCACGGAAATATTATAAATCAAGCTGAACTGAATTGAATTAATGCATTTAAGGCATTAGACTTGATTCCACAATGTCAGACATTTGATGAGGAAAAAGAGACTTGTCTTTGAAATACTGCAGAGGAAAATAAATACTTCACTTGAATCGAAGAGGTACAGTAGGTTTAATGCTAGTACAATGGGAGCCTGGGCTGCTTTATTTGGACTGAAGATTAATATTCTTCTCTTCAACTGAAGGATGGTTTGAGCCATCCACCCCCTGATGTTGAGGAAACAGTTTGTCAGACTGTTTGCTAAAATTCAAGGGAGCAACAGAAAAGCATTGCAGCGGGGGACAAAATAGCCAATCAGGCTTACCTTGACGTTTTAAAGCCAACCTCATTTCATCCTAGGATGAAAATGAATTGGCTGCAGATGTGCTTAGAATGTCCCTTTTATCTGAGGAAGTTGTGGGTTTTATATTAATTTGTATTCTGTAATGGGTTTTCCACATGCTGTGCCCTGCTTAGCATATGTTAGCCTAACGATCGGATGGA
Source organism: Pseudamia nigra (assembly GCA_029823295.1). Lineage (NCBI taxonomy): Eukaryota > Metazoa > Chordata > Actinopteri > Kurtiformes > Apogonidae > Pseudamia > Pseudamia nigra. Next base: position 3,365 of record JAQQAE010005443.1, on the reverse strand, counting down.
TATCTTTTTTTAATCGGTTACCTTGCAGCTTTTTCAGAAAACCTCGACTGCACAGAATAATGAGGCATTGTTGGAAATTGACACTGTAGAGTGTGTGATTTTTGTTTTTTTTTTTCATTCTTCTCTGTTTTCCATCAGGTCCAGGCAAATGTTGAGAAGGCGCTGACACTGTTTGGGCAACTGCTGACGAAGAAACACTTCCTGCTGACGTTCATCCGAACCTTGGAGGCACAAAGGTCTCTGTCATGTAGTTACTTATTTATTAATTATCTCCATATGTTTTAAAGTAATGCAAATTGCTGGATAGCTTCAGCAGTTTCCCACAGAATATTTCCAGTCCATCAAATAAGGATGTGCTGGACCACAGTGGTCATTGAGCTACCCTCCTTATTTTAAAAAGCTTCAAGATGTGTAATCTATACTTCTATGTATAGATGTTTTTCCAAAAAATAATATGTACCGTATTTTAATGCATTTTACCGGATTAAAAGTGAGAGAAAAACCTCCAGCAGAACCAGCGGCTCAGGGTAGGCGGCCATCTGCCTCGACCGGTTGGGGTT
>JAQQAE010005442.1:0-17621 GCA_029823295.1 Pseudamia nigra | reverse complement strand
GTGAATGGTTGTCTGTCTCTATGTGTCAGCCCTGTGATGAACTGGCGACTCATCCAGGGTGTACCCTGCCTTCACCCTAAGTTAGCTGGGATAGGCTCCAGCACCTAGGCTCTTCATTTTTTTACTTTTGTAAACTAATCCAGACACATCAAATTTATGTGTTATATTCTTTAACTCTGAAGGACGATAAGACATATAAAAAGTAGGTTTGAACTTATTTTGCTAATTGTGATTTGATGGTGTGAGCTGGCATTCACAACATTAAATAAAAGTTGACAAAATAAGCAGCAATTCAACAAAATGAAAAAATAAAGCAACGAACAGCATTATCAAGAAAATGCATACCACACACACAAGAAAAATGCATAAAAATGAACAAATTTGTCAAGCAAATTAAAACAAAAAATACAAATTCACCAAAAAAGATAAAAAATTATTAAAATTTTTAAGAAAGGGGAGACAAATGAACAAATGAATTGAGAAAATGAACTAAAATGATAATGATCAATAAATAAAATGAATAAAATAATCAAGAAAGGGAACAAAATTGCAAAAAAAATTCTCAAAATAATCAAGAAAATGAACTAAAATGATGGTAATCAATTCATAAAATGAGCTGATAAAAATGGTAATAAATAAATTGACCAAAAAATTTATGCTATTTGATCAAACTGATTGATAAATGAAAACGTTAATTAAGGTGTTCAACAAAGTAAACAAAAGTTGCAAGAAAAAAAAAAGAAAAGTTGACCAAAATTGATATATTCAAATATTCCACAAAATGAACACATTTACATTCTCTAACAGATAAATGTAATCCAAAGTAAAAAAAAAAAAAAAAAAGACAACCATTAGGTGCAGGGGGAGGATGAAATATTATGCTAAAAAAATTACCCACCCTTACACCTATATACGGTGCTCCCTGTTTTTTTCACACAATGAAATTTATTGCTATTTAGGACCTCTGTGCAAATTTACATGTAAGCTGGCGTCATGACAGATATTCTAGAAATGTAGCTCTATTTGGCTCTGCAGTCTGTGTCCATAGCAGTCAGCGAGTAAATTGAAAAATCAATTCCAATTTAAATTATTGGAATAAAGAACTCCAGGAGCCAAAGGAAAAAAAAACCCTTCTTCTTCTAGATCCCCTTTAATTGGAAAGTCATTTCTTCAGGGTATTCTAATGGTTCTGAGGGAAGATTGCAAAATAAAGTTGATGAGTTGGGGGGGAGGGGGGTTAATAGCGCACACTCGTGTTTGTGTGTGTTCAACTGACCCTGTGTGTTTTCTTTACTCTGCCACGCCGTGTTCAGTCTTCTCCTCCCTTATGACAGAAGCACCAAATGAAGACTAATCCTGTGGGTTCACACACACTCAGACACACACTCCCTCACGCCTGTGGTCACTCGCCTCATCCATCTGCTATCTGGGGGAGTGTCGGAGGCTCTCGGGTCAAACTAAATTAACCATCCCTCGCTCACAATTGTAAAAATGTAATTGACTTAATATAACCAACCCTGGTGATTTGGCTACTGTGGCTGTGGGTAATTTTCTGAAGCTTTCAGATGTCACTTCACATCTCAAACATTTTCAGACACTAATACCGTATTGATGAAATAAAGTGAATGTCTGAAAAAAAAAAATCTGCCTTGGCTAATTAAAAACAAACAAGAATGCTACTGTGAGAGCAATTCAGTAATCAAAGTAATTGATATTGCATAATTGTTTAGCTTATAAACTTTGCTTATGGTTGTTAACTGTTAATGGGTGTAAGATGAGGAAATGGAAATTATATACGTATGTTGTCATTTGTGAACTACTTAACATGCACATGGCATCAGGGGTGTTTGAGTGGAATACACATTGTGGTGCTAAGCTCATACTGTTGGATGTACGGTTATCAAAAATGTTGGGAGGCTATATGCAATGCTACTTCACAGTGCTTTAAAAATTAAAAAAAAATCAATACAGGTATTTGTTCTTGATTTTCTTAACTTACACAGTCACATCAAATAAACAATCAAAGACCTAAATGGCCACATTCAAAAAGCTTTCAAAGTTGCTGTTATTTATGTGGAAAATCATAAGCAGTTTTCAGCAATGCAAATGACAAATTGGCTCTTTAACTACTCAGCTTTATGATGCTAACTGCTACAATATGTTTGATAAGCAAAATGAACAAGTCAGTCTGACTTTTTGTAACTTATGACATCACCGCACCAAGCACACTCAAACTAAAATGCGTTAGGCCTGCTCTCATTATTCCCAGTATTGCATGAAACATACAGAACAAACCATTCAGTGTCCCAGACATACACTGTATATATAACTGGACAAAGTGACCGTGACATCACCCATTAGTTTCTGAAGGGCCATTTTGAGCCCAGTCGGGTTCTCACTTCCTGGCTGCCATTTTGGAGCCAAAAACAGGATGTAACCATGTTTGGAGGAACGACAGTGGGGCTAACTGATCGTTCATGCCTGGAGATTCATTAGAAAGCTAGTATTAGCCGCTAGCTTACTGACGTGGTAAAACTTCACCACGCAATGTCAAACAAAGTCATATTACGGTGTTGTTAGTGTAAACACTTACCCACAGCTGCAGTCAAGTGTATCTCAGGTAAAACTGTGAACATATTAATAAATAAAAGGTACAAGGGACAAATCGGTCTGACTTCACTAGCGAGCTGTTACCATAGTGACATGTCGGTCAAACCTGAGCATGGCAGTGATTTGTTTGATTATTTGCAGTAATATCTTAATATTGGAGCAAAAAATGAAAGATGGACCACCACATCACTTATTAGAGGGTTCAAATAATACGTTTGAGATCATAATGACTCATGACAAATATTTATTCACCTAGTATTTTCAGATCAAAGTCCAATGCATCTCTATGGGAAAAAGGCTTCTTGGAGCCGGATGAATGTTTCCCCAGCGGCCAAACAGCTGTATTACAACTTAAAATTACTTTGGCATCGGTCTCACTGAACAGCCCCGATCATTGCCCACTGGTTCCAGAATAATGCACTACAGTAGCATGTTAGCTACGTAAATGTACTGTAGCATGCCACTTATTTTTTTCATATACTGTATCTAACCAATCTAGCATTTTCCGTTGTCTATCGTCGACATAAATTAAGTTCAAATGGTATCTGAGGGGAGTTTCGAAGACATTTTACTTTTGCTACTTTTTGGGGGGGGGAGGGGGTAGCCATTTGTTCACCCCAAAAAAACCCAATTGCCCTTTAGGTGGTGTAGGGTAAATTAGCAAGATGGTAAATTTACACTGAATGGTTTGAATTTTAACTTTTAAATTTGAATGCTAGATCTGTAACATATGTGAATAAACAAGGAGCATGATACCTAATGTGCCATTGTTTGCAGAGCATAATTCTGGGAGATGGAATGCTTTGTTCTGTACCATTATTTACATTAAATATGATCACTTGTGTTTTTTATGCCCTCCAAAACACAATGGCCATGTTGTAGGACATCTGTATGATGTGATGTCGGTCTTACATACTGTATGGGGGTGGAATCAGAGTATTTTAGCTTAAGTATGCTTGGTGTGACCTGTGATGTTGTAAGTTACAAAAATGCTGAATGACTTGTTCTTTCCATTCTTTTCCATTATTTACGTTAAATCTAAATTAGACCCATAAGCAAGTGGCCAACTGTTGGACTGTAGCATTGCATCAGAATCTAATTTCAGGTCGCCTTGGAATTTTGTCACTTCAGCCAGAGTTTTCTAATGAAAATCAGGCAGTGACAAAACTTTGCAGTGAGATCAGAGCATGTGTGACAAAGAGGCCCTCAGAAAACCAACAATTTAACTCTCTGTAGTTTGTCAACTCTATTGCATAATTCTTCACAACATGCATAAGTGGTAGGGATAAAAACTGAAATGTTATATGTGTCCCTCAGAGGCAGTGGAGGTTATTTTATTTGTATGAAATGATTTGAATATATATCACTAATTATAATTGTAATAAAAGTTTAATACATCACCTGTACACATGAGTCATAACAGATAGATTATCTCTGGAAATAATGATGAAAACTACTCCCATAATCCCATGTTCATGACCATGGTGTGTGTCTGTTACTATTGTTTACAATCAGATACTGTAGCTGCAGTAGTAAAAATTGCATACTGTACTTTTGAAAAATAATGGTTATTATCATTTAAAGTGAAAAGGCATAGATCAGATTATGTAACCAATAGCAGGATTTGTGCAAATCCCATATATTTGTGCAGAATGTGGTAACTCACTGCTGGCAAGGTACAAGTGTAACCTTAAAATGGCATATCACCCCAAAAATTGATTAACACTGCCAGCATCTGTCTGCAATAAAAACTGAAAAGTTTACCTTTGGTGCATCAACAGGGCATTATACTCAATAAATCAATCTACCTTTTTTGGCTCCCCTTTCTGGTCCAAGACCTTTCTATGCTGCCTTGTTGACATTAAGGAAGCACTGGACAGAGACATTTCCATTCAAGAAACTTGTTGACATAGTTATCAGACATCAAAGAGCCTTGTGTCATTTTGAAAAGGCCTTTGGTGAGTAATAGAGATGTTAAAGGGCGTGTTGGCCCCAAATACCACAAAAGGATAAGAGGATATGAACACACTTTGACTGAAAGACAGAAAGGAGAGAGGAAGATGGAAAAAAATAATAATAAAAAAACACATTCTCTAGAGAGAAAGGAAAGCACTCGGCTCTATTTCCGCCTAAGAAGCACAGAGTTAAAAGGTGGCCCCTGTACAAATGAAACTCAATTTCACGCCACATTATCCCTCCCTGTTCTCTTTCCTGGCTTTCATTTTCATTAAGAGCAGAGACAATCATAAATTAATAATTACTGCCGAATGTCTAAGCACAGGCCACAGTCCTATAGCCCTCCCCTCGCCTCTGTGGTCTTCCATGTTCACGCTTGCAAAATGTTAATTTAGGTAATGTGGCCTGGCCCTTGTCAGATAAAACTGTTTTGTAGTTTCACTAATACATAATGGTCTATCTGATTAGGTGACATTAGTCCTATCTCTCAGACAATCAACCTGCACCTTCCTAATGTCTCTCCACAGAATCAGAGCACCACTGAGTTATCAAGAGACATCCAATATTAGTGCTTTCACTAAATGTCCATCCTCTGGTGCGGAGGGCGCGCAGGGAATTTTCTCATCCAGGGTTAACAATACAGTTGACACTGCACAAAAGATTTCAATTTGGTAAAAGTATTTTAGGTTTTAAATTAAAAAGAACATTTGTCAGGAGCGTCAGGAGAAACATGTTTCATCAACTGGTCAAGGAAGCACAAAAAACAGCAAATTGGGCAATGTGAAGGAGGCATGATCATGTGGAATAATCACGCCTGGCTGATGTCTTCATGAACACATCTCCACATCAAGATGAGTAAATAAAGTGCATGGCTCATACGGCTTTGAACACTTTGAATATGCAATCAGCACTGTGCTTTCCACACTATGGTGACGTTAAACACAACACAGCTATAATGCACATTTGGTATTTAAAGTCTTTGTGCCTCATGGTCATATTTGTTCTGAATTGAATTTATTACAAAATGTGCAGTGATATGGAACATGTAGCTGCAGGGCCTCGTCTCTCAGATGCCAGAGCAGAAAAAGGCATCAGACAGAGAAATAAACAGGATATCTGAGTAATAGCTGTGAACAGACCACATCTCACAAGCTCATTGGTGGCGAGTGGAGTGAATCTTTTGCTGCAGCAAAAAGAGGGACCGACTGAGTCATTAAAAGGGCAAAGTGGATGTGATTTCAGAGTTTTTATCACTCCACAATGAAGTTTCAAGAGGAGCCGCTACAGTCAGTGCGAGACTAAACTCAGTGAGCAGCGTGGTTTCATGATTGATTGCCCATTGTGTGTCATATTGTTCTTTCAAGGTTGATTGAAACTTTAACCTCATTTTTAATAAGAAAAAAAGGGAAGAAGAAGAAGCTTGAAATATTCCAGGCCTTGAATTTTTACAATGCAGCATTGAATTATGCAGCAATCAGTCAATTATTCATCTCTGGCTGTGTTACGGCCATGCTTTAAAAAGCATGCAAAATGAGAATGGGCCAAGCTTGCTGTGTCAACACATTTCACTCAGAATTGCTTACTAGAGAAATTTGTTTCTCAATGTCGATTTGATTTTTTAAAATGCATTTTAAAAGCTGTACCTGTAACTGGTTGTACTGAAATGATCCCTGAGGATAACTATTGTTTTTTTAGCAACATAAATAACACTGCTCAGAAACAACAAGGGTCCATAATGATTAAAGCACGCAGAAAAAAAAATAGGAAAATATGTATGAATATGAAGGACAATGTCACGTCTGCAAAACAGCTTCATAAATTCACAGAAACTGTTCGAAATCAAAATGTTGAGGTGAGTTTTCAGATTTATGTCCGGCTAGACAAAAGGACTGCTGTTTGTTTTATGGTTTCATGTTGAGCATCAGTGTGACAGATTTGAAAGTACACATCAAATAAATTATTTACAGTAAGATTAGTCACACCCCAAATTACATATTTTATCTAAGGTAAGCCTATGCGTGAAGAAAACATGCACACATAGGCAGGTTAAAGGGTACGTACCAACCAAATTGTATCCTCACCCTCTAAAAGCAACAATATAGTCATTTGTTTGTTTAGTGTTGTACACCTGTAAGACTTTTACACCATACTTAATCCAAAGGAATTGGTTAAAAGGGTGATAGAAGGATTAATTGTAATAGCCTCAAAAGAAATCCACTACCAGTCAAAAGATTGGCCACACCTTCTCCTTCACTAATTTTTCTTCATTTTTATTATATTCAGCATTGTACATCAATACTGAAGACATCTAAACTGTGAAAGAAAATTTATGGAATTACGTAGTAAAGTGTTAAACAACCCAGAACATGCTTCAAATTTTAGATTGTCTGATGTAACCACATAAAGCTTTGATGCCAGCTTTGAACGCTCATGTCATTTTCTCTTCACAGTCATGAGATTGTCTCCTGGAATGGTTTTCAATTCACAGGTGAGTTAATGTGTGCCATTTGAAATGGCACACTTTAGACCATCAGTTGTCTTGTGCTGAGGAAGGGTGGGTACAGATTCAATAGCCCTATTAGTGCTACTGCAACTACTGTGCAAATATACATTATGGCAAAAAACACTCCGACAAGTATAGAGAAAAGACAGTCCATGATTACTTTATGAAATGAAGATCAGTTCATATGAAAAATCTTAAAAACTTTGAATGTGTCCTCGAGTGCATTCATCAAAACCATCAAACACTAGGATGAAAACTGATTCTCATGAGGACTGTCTCATGAAAGGAAGACCAAGATCTCAGCCTCAGAAACCGACAATTATCAGCACCTCAGGTAGCATTTGATGGTTCATTGCAAGCTCTTGTGAATTTTCAGATTGACTGACCTTCATTTCTGAAAGTCATGAGTGTCTCTTGCCATAATATGGGTTTGTGCAGTAGTTGTAGAAACACTAATAGGATTACTACAGCTACTAGCTTTTTCTGCACAAGACAACTGAGGGTCTGGAGCACGTTAAGAAGGCAAGAAATGGCACAAATTAACTCACATACTGAAAACTGTACCAGGTGACCACCTGGTTCATACAACGAGAGAATGTAAAGCTGTCATCAAACCTAAATGTGACTACTTTGGACAAAATATAAAATATCTATTACGTAATTCTTTCACAGTTTGGATGTGTTCAGTATCAAAGGTGCATTCTCCGATGTTGGCAAAATAGCTAGTAGCCAGTTGTTCGTGGTGGACCGATAGAAATCATTAACAGGCAACTTGCCAGTTTAGTTTACAGCGCCACAGTTGTTAAGCTAGTATGTCTGTTCTTTTCTGGCCTGTACCAGATGTTGAAGGACTCTGAAATGAACAAAAAAAAAAAGCTGTAAGAGAATTGTTGAAACTTTTAACTTGTAGCATATGCATGCCCAGAAATACAATAAAGTTCTAGGGAAACACTCAGTGCGGGCATTTTGAACGGTTTTATGTTTCAGTAGTGAGAATCTATCGACTCTCTAGTATCAATCATTGTTTCATCAGTGTTTTGTGACCTCTGCACCTGTACCGCCTCCTGAAAATACTCACACACACCTTTTTCCCTCAAAACACTTGACAACATAGTGATCTCACACTGTTTATCATCAACATGTTAACTTTATTTGAATTTGAAGTACAATGAAGAGATGATTCGAGAAGCTATATAAGTTATCAGTGACAACAGACCTAGACACTCCATTGAGAACAAAAAGAACAAACACATTGTGAACATGGGACACTTCTCCTCTTCCTCTTCTCCTGATTGTAACACAGAAAGTCTAAACTGTTTTGCAGTTAAAGGACTGACATCAGCTTATGTCTAGAGAATATACACAGGTGTTTCAGCACCAAAATTCAAAATTCTTTAGGGAAAGTAACAGGAAAATGATAACTTATGATGAGATTTCTTTTTCCATCAAGATAGCATGAAACACTATAAAAAAGAAAAGTTTGTGTTTGTGTAGGTACAACAGGGACTGGAGAATGTATTGTTATTAAATGGCATTCAGTTTTGAAAAGTTGTATCATGACTGATTGTTTTTCAGTTTCTCAAGCTGACACGTGATCATAATTGCTTTGCATTATTTTTTTTTTTAAAAAAGCATTGAGAGGTGCTGATTTTGAGTGTGTCTCATGACAAAATGTACAGTAAAGTCCAAGAAATATTACCTCTGTTACAAAGATTACAGTACTATTGACAGCAAAAGTCTTCATTTGAAAGTGAAATGTTTGATAATTATGTTTTCAAAATCATTTGGGCTTGAGAGAGTCAACCCTAGTATTTGTTCAGCACAATATAGGATTTATTAAATATCATAATTCCAGGACAAACATTTACATGCCTGCATGCTTTCTCACCAAAATGGCAGCTATAGGAAAGAATGATGGCTCAGAAATAGAACAAAACAAAACTGTAGGTTTATATAAATGGTGGTATTGTTTGCCTAATAACTCTACTGCATACACAATACCTCTTAACGTTATATACACATACCTTAACAATCCACTCAGACTTGATTGAGTGAGTTTTCCTATCATTATCATCAGATCTCATATATACAACAATGGTAAAAAGGAAACTTGATTGTATTGTCATCTAATTTAGAAAACATGAAAATCAAACATCAGTCTTCTCTTTTGATAAACACATGGATAGATTCACATTTTTTTCACAAGATTCATCTCCATGTATCATTTTTAGCTTCTCAAAATTCAATTTGAAATACAAAAAAAACTTCAGTCGGGTTTCTTTTTCGAAGCTTTCTCGCTGGCTGAGATACAGTATAAAAATCTTCAGTGCTGTGAATTTATGACTTATTACCAACAGTGTACCATGGGTACATTTTACTGTGCTCAATATATATGTTTATCCTTCACATTGGCCAACCTGTTAACGTCAAAACCTGCTTTGTCAATCTATTTAATGTTGGCCTCTGTGAGAAAAAGACTTCTTATTCTACATTCAGACACAACCTCCTCCAGCATTTGGGTGAACACAGCAATTCCACTGAAACTCCTACAAGCAGCTTGACTTCTTTCCACTATTAAATCAGCCTGGATAAAGGCTCTTGAGAATCTTCATGGATTTTCTTTTCTCTCTCTCTCTTTTTTTTCTTTTTTTAAAATTTTTATTTCCTGCAGCTCCTCACGGCCTTATCAGTACATCACTGTGGTTTTCAGGAACAGCCTTCCATCTGCAACAGAGGACACACAGGAGCCAAGGATTAGCCAACAGCTAACATCCTGCTGATGCAAATACACTATTCAGCATGTGATTGTTGATGAAATGTAACTTCAGAGTATTACCCTCTGGCCTTTTGATTACAGCAGCATTACTATGGATACCACACCCATATAAGCATAAGATAAAGTTAGCAACCATGACCAATATGATTAAATATCGCTTCCATTTACTTTATTAGTTGAAACAAATATCAGCAATGAAATGTGAAATGTCATCTCTTAGGTGTCAGGGAGAAAATAAAAAGACTAAAATATTTACTTTTTTCTTTAAGATCACATACGGAAAAATCAATCAGAAGTTACAGAATATAATTACGCTGTTACATTAATATTTTACAACCAACAAAGCATGCACTGTTAAAGGAGCTATGATAACCACACTCAAGGCATCAGAACTGTGTGCCACATGTGTTTAAGACATCTCCACTGATACGCTTGTTTGAACATAATACTGCACTCATGATGTAAAGCGCTCTCTAAGTGACATTTCCTGCATGGAAATTGTGCTTATTGAAAACGGCAGACATTCCTCTGCTACGTTATCGCCAGACACCTCCAACCTAACGAGCTTTGTCCATTTTCGGTGAACACTCTTGTCTGTGTGTTCGCCTGAGCGAGCAGTGCTGCTCCGACGCTGAGCTGGTAAAAGCATCTGTTAGGCACAGCTCAAGAGCATGTTTGACGTTTATTACCTTCACATTTCCGCTGCTCGGAGAATGCTACAGTAATGCCTTTAAGAAGCCCACCTCTCTGTGGCAGTGAGCCTAAATAATTCAATGTTAAAGAGGAATGCACACAAAGACATTTAGCAGCACAAGTTGTTGGACATGACACAAGCCGCGCAGGACATCAGAGATGATGCCTGACTCCTAATCTGCAGAGATGTTGGGGATACACCTGGTTACAATGTTTGCCTCTGCTGAGAGCATCAGGTTCTTTTCTATTATTAAAAAGATACATTTGTTATATTATCAATTGTGATCCAAGTCTATACTTAATACACTATCAATATTTCATCATTTAGCCCTGCTCCCTGTGTTATTGTGCACAAGGAGTGAAAATAACAAAGGCTTGTCATGCATGTGTGTATACAGTATGCATGTGTTGGTGGAGGGGGGGGGGTATACAAACACACAGGCTAATTACCCTGCACTGCCGTAGGTCTCAGAGGCATTGCACTCTGGCTGCATTTATTCAAGCAACAACCACCGAGTTCTGTGTAAAAGTCATTACAGCATGAATGCAGCGCTACAAATAACATAAAGCCGGGGAGGGGCCTGGAAGAGTGCTAAGAGTGTGGGCCGGCATACACAGCCTGATACACACATACACGCCTTCCTTAACGAGAGCAGATGAAACATCACACGCTCACCTCACAGTTTGCCTGCCTGCCCAGATTCACAGTTGGAACACTTTATAGGGGAGTGTTAATGAAAACAAAGGCGATTTGATTATTTGACGGATGATGACATTTAATGCGTTGTCTAGGTGATGTTAGATATCACGGTGTTTTACGTCTAATGGATACAATTATCATGAAAGAGTGGGAAAAGCCTCGATAAGGAAAGCTCACTGCTTTAAATCCATTTGCAATCTAGTGTGCAATATTAGTGCAAATGTTGAAACATCTGCTTTACATACACAAATAGAACAATCTGTGACGTCTTGACACATTGTTTTATGAAAGGCTGTCTCATTAAAATATGTTAAAACTTCAGTATTTTTATATTCAAATCAAGATGAAAAGTTCATTAAAGAGCATAAATATTTCATTAGATGCTAAATAAAACAAAGGGAATTTTTGGCTTCTCTCAGCACAAAATTCCTTTGAAAGATTAATTAATACATGTAAATTATGCAAATTATGCCCATGCAAATATTTTATGAAGACAATTAAGGGATCCATTAATTACAGTCTTTTTTGCTTCAGTGACATTCATTCATTTAATTTTAATTTCACTTTAACTGTTTTGATGTTTAATCTTGCAACAAAGAACTTTATCTGTGCGCACAGGGTCGTGTAAACTTGCCGAACACGTCGAGTGGGAAGTGGCAGGGAACCAGGGAAGATACTGGGGAAGATATTCACGTGCGCACCGTTGCCAGGCAGTACTGGCGAGGTACAGTCTCAGTAGCTCGCCTGCCTGTGAAAAGAGCCACGTTCCCTCTTGGACCCGATTCAACACAGTGTAAAAGCAATTAATAAACACAGACTGTGTTAATATCACAGAATTAGAGAAGTGTGACAAAAGACAAATAGAAATAATTAGTTCTCTAAAATTATGCCCTCATTATTTTTTTTTCCTCCTCCTCTCCCTCTCTCCATTCGCTTGCCTGAGTTTGGAGTTGAGAATATACCACACATTTCTCTCGGCTTTCATGCGAGTGATAGGCTTGTTTTTTCCCCCTTTGCTTGTGTAATTTATCAACATCATTTTTTGCCATTTGAGGTTAATTATACAGCGAGGCTTGCAGAGTAGAGCAGAGGAGACATGGGTGGCAGACAAATGCTTCTCTAATTGAACAAAAACACAAAGTGCAGCCTGTTATTCAGTTTCCTCCTTCAATCCACTCTTCAAAGCAGTGATCAGAGTGATTGAAAGAGTGCAAAAATGATACGCTCCATGGCTGCATCATGCTATTCCTCACAGAAACGGATGAAAAAAAATTAAAAACAGGAGACAAATCTAATTCAGCTTCACTCAACGCTGCTATTATACTGTAAATGTACAGCATAGACCCTTTTAATATGACACAATTTAACAACAAAGAGCCAGCTCTTCTTCTGTGTAAAATGGTAGAAATTAAAGTGGTTAAATATACTAATTTGGTATGAAATAGAGCGCTATAATTACACTGTATCTAGAAGCTATCTCTGTATTTAAATGATGACATATGGATTTCCTTTTTTGGACATCAAACTCCTTCAGATCCCCGCAGTGACTGAATGACATTTAATTAAGGGGGAGTCATCATTTCTCTTTGCATGTTTTCCTTCATTTTTCCCTTTTACAAAATATCAGTTCAAGTATGCTAATCGTACATTAAAGAGTTAAAAGGACCTAAGTTATTCTTACGAACAAAGATGAATACATTCTACTTTTCACAGCAAATTACATGGAGCATTTTCATGGATAAATTGGGACCTCTCCCACTGATAAGGGCGGTTCGGAGCACATGCAGCTAAGGCGTATTAAAGGAAGACGTTGGAGTAATAATGAGGATATTCAACCTCTGCAAGGTGTCTTGTATCTGGGTAAACACAGATAGCAGACAGTCTACAGAGGTTATCACAGGAGCACCCTTCCCCAAACACATACAGCACCCCCAAGGCTAACAAACAAACAAACCATTAAAAATGTACAAGGCTTATTCATAAAATGGATTGATTTGCCCCGTTTATTACTATCAAAGGGGGGATTCCACTGCTTTTTGTGTTTTTATGACTCATTAATGCTTCCTGAGCTGTAAACAAAGCTCTTCTTTCTTTCTTTTTCCACGACTTTCCAGCGTAGCTGTTTAACTGTTTTGCCTTCTGCCCGACGCACACAAACGACCCGTTTCCTAAAAGCGACGGTGGCACTACAAGTCAAGTAAAAGAACAATATTATTTCTACGGAAAACCAATGATCTTGACCCAGTGCTGTGGCCCAGATGGCGAGCTGTATGCCTGAACAGCAGGCACAGAAACACTAATGTTCATAAACTGAAGCCGCGTGAGTGTGTGTGCGTGTGTGTGACAGAGAAAGAGAGAGAGAGAGAAAGAGAGCGAGAGAGTAAGGCGGGGTGGGAGACTGAGAAAAAGAGCAAGAACGAGAGCCAGAGAAAGAGAGAGAGATTTATTGTCTCATCTGAGCCCCTGTACCTTGTATTGTCCTTTCAGCATCTGTTCTTCCACTGCTGCGGTCACTCTCCATCTCAGGGGTCAGAGAGTCTGAGAGAAGAGAGGGATCACCGCCGTTAAACATCCCTGACACGCACCTATCACAATGCCACTTTCACAGCATCGTTCATTCAAAACAAGAGGGAAAGCCTTCAAGCTGGATGTCTGCTGCACCTGAGTGTCCAGCGGGTACTACATCAACCTTGCAGCTCCGTGTGATGAGTAAATTAATCAGTTCTGGTTAGGGTCAAAGGTAAACCAACTACAAATACTACTAAGTGTACTTGATAATTACACTAATACACTTCAAACTACCTTCCAACTGACAGCAATATAATACAATCACTGGTTAATAACGGAGGCATAAACAGATTATGTACAATCTGTGTCGTCTACTTCACTCGCTGACATACTATGATCAAATTCGGTTTGAAAAGAAAACATTCTTTGACGGTAAGAGTGAATCATATGGCGTGAGTTCATTGTGTTTTTCAAAACTTAACTACTTCCAGCTGTCACATAAAAAGTATAGTAATGAAAAACAACTGCACTCAGGTTATGAAATTCTGTAAATATAGCTGTTTACTTAATGCCATAATTATTAAAAGGTCTGGAGAGCAGAACAAAATGTTTCAACTGTAACCGACACCGAGATGTTTGTGAACTGAATTTATTTAATTACTTCTGTGATAAATGTCAGGCTCCTCATAATATATTGTTAGAATTGTTAGTGTATGGTTGTCGTAATAATTATCTCAAGTGTAATTTATTCAAATACCATTTACAGTGCTTAACAAATTTATCAGACCATCACCCAATGTAAATTAACAGTACTGGTTATTATCATTTCAGTAATGGTAAACTCTTTAATCAAAATGATATTTCTATAGCTAAAATATAATTATTGTTGTTATTAATACATTTTCAAATTTACTGTTTTACAAAAAAGCTAAAAAAAAAATCCAAACTAATTATTTTGATTAAGATGTCAAATTACAGTTATTTACCTTCATTCCTGAACAGAAACATGGATTTTTAGTGGTTAAATGTTACGTTTGTAAAAGCATGTCTGCAGTTATACAGTATCTTCATTTATTCATTTTCTTCATGAATTTCCTGTTGACCTATCTATATTCTGTCTTTTACAGTAAATTCACATAGTTGTTCAAGTTATTTCTTATTTTCAGATGATTTTGTTCATTTCATCTATTTTGCACATTTTCTTCATTACTTTGTTCATGTCCCTTTTTATTTTGCTCGCTTTATTCTATTCACTGATTATTTTGTTCACGTGGTTTTCTATTTTGCACAATTTCATCATTTTGGGTCACATTCTTAATTTGCTCATTTTCTTCACTTTTATATTTTTGTGGTCTTTTTCCTTCATGTTGTTTAGTGTTTTCTACAATTTAGCATTTAAAAAAATGCACTTTTCTTCATTATTTTGTTCATTTTCATCTTTATTTTTTTCACTGTTTTCATTTTGATTATGATTTTTTGATTATGACAATTTATTGTTCATGCTGCTTTCTATTTTGCATATTTTCTGTCCATTTTCAGAGTTATTTTGTTCGCATTTGTCATTTTGCATCATATTCAGCTCTCAATTCTTCATTTCAATCCTTATTTTGCACATTTTCCTCAATTTTTCTTACAAATTTTTCATTTTTCTTCAATTTTGTTGTGTTTTCTGCAATTGAAATTTTTTTTTAACATTTTCTTTGTTATTTTGTTAATTTTCCTTCTTATTCCATTCACTTTTTCATTTTCATAATTTTTTTCTTCATGTTCATTTTCATCCCTTTTCTGATTTTGCATCATATTCTGTCTGTGATTCTTCATTTCAATTCTTTTCTTATTTTCCTCAATTTTCTTGAGTCTTTTGGTCATGGTTCTTTATTTTCTGTCATTTTTTGTAAATTCTGCTGATTATTGTATTTATTTTATACATTGTTCTTTAATTTGTATATTTCCCTCATGATTTTGTTCTGTTTCCTTTTGATTTAGTTCATTATTCATTTTGCTGATTATTCTTTGTTTCTTCTTTTTCTGACCAGTTTTGTTTATTTGTTTATCTTAATTAAAAAAAAAATTGTCTTCATTTTGTTTAATATTCAACTTGCGCAAAACACTATGTACAGTGTTTCTGTGTATTGTCTTTACTTTTCTGGTAATTTTTGTCGACGATTTATTAGAATTTTTATTCATTTCTTTATTTATTTTACAATTTATGATCTTTTCTGGTCCTTTTTTCCTTTTTTTGATTATTGTGTAATAATTTGAAACTAATTAGAGACTTGGGACAAAAATCACATTCACATTCAGTTTGAGTCTCCATGATGCTGGCTGGTCTCTGAGACTAGAATAGTCTTATTTGTTGCATATTTAATCTTTAGCAAATTGATATTTGACAGACTAGAGCACACACTCGAATAGAAATGTAACAGTGTGTGGATGTTTGTCTGACCGTTGATTGAACGCATGCTGTCAGAGGGCGACGGCTGCTTTAGAGTCTGCTCGGCCTGCTCTCTCCTCTTGGATTCATACTCCAGAGCTTCTTGGAGTTTCCTCTTGGCCTTCTTCTCTTTCTTCAGGCGCTTCTGAATGATCGCTGGAGAAGGGGAAAAAAACACAGTGATGTTAAATGAGAAGAGGTGATTTTTTTACCTCCTGTCTGGGCCGTGAAACTCGAGCCTGAGACTTTTTAGTCAATAAATATTTTAGACTGAATAAAGATCTTTGTTAAGAAGTAAAACTGAGCAAATACCATCTGCAATTTAACAGCCAGAGGGAGTTAAAGCAAACTGAAAGATTTATTGCAATATTTTTCATGAATTTCGCTCATTAAACATAAACGACACAGTTGGAATACGAAGCTGATGCATTTAACATGAGCCACGAAGTGAGTTTCACTAAGTTAATGTGTATTTCCAATGATATTAACTCAGTAAAAAAGAAAATCAGTGTTAAGCGGATGAGTGTACTGTTAACGTAACCAAAGAAACACACAGCAGGCTCTGTCACCGTTTCAATAAGAAACAGTAAACATGCACACAGACCCGTGGATGTGCACCCTGGAGGGATCACATCTGCATGAGTGTGGAAATAAGTCCATAAGTGCAAACATCCACACGTGTCCACGCAGTCCTGCACAGGTACAGTACAGGGACTACTGCTTTGCTTCTTAACTTCTTCATTTTCATGATTATTTTGTTTATCTTGATTCATATTTTGTCCTTTTCTCTTCATTTCAAATCTTATTTTGTTCATTTTCCTTTACTTTGTTGACATTCTTGGTCATTTTTCTACATTTTACCTCTTATTTTGCAAATGTTCTTCACTATTTTGTTCATTTTCCTGTTTATTTTGTTCATTTACTTCATATTTTGTGCTTGTTTCCTAATTTCAATTCAGTTTGTTCATTTTACTTTATTTTCCTGATTTCCTTAGTCATTTTGTTCATTTTGCTGATAATTTTATTCATTTTTGTTGATATGGTTTCTTATTTTGCATATTTCCTGTTTATTTTGTTCATTTTACTTCATATTTTGCTCTTGTTTCTGAATTTCACTTATTACTTTGCTCATTTCCCTTTTCTTAATTTTCTTGATTTGGCTCATTTATCTGATGTTGCTTCTTACTTTGAACATTTTCTTCATTATTTTGCTCATTTTCTTGTTTCGTTTGTTCATTTTGCTGATTATTTTGTTCATGTTCCTTAATTTCAATTCCTATTTTGTTCACTTTCATTTACTTTCTTAAGTTTTTGCTCATTTTTCTTCATTTTGCTGATTATTTTGTTTATTTTTCTTACTTTGCTCATATTTTGCTCTTGTTTCTGAATTTCACTTATTACTTTGCTCATTTCCCTTTTCTTAATTTTCTTGATTTGGCTC